>PVJH01003928.1:0-133598 GCA_004026705.1 Nesogale talazaci
TTTTTTTTTTTTTTTTGGGGGGGGGGGGGGGGGGCATCACTGCTCTCCGGTGGTGGGAGGAGGAGGCCCAGCCCCACTGCTGGAATTGAACCTCCGTCCCAGTGGGCCGCAGTCCCGCACAACCTCTACGCCACCGGGGCTCAGCCCTGGTTGATTTTTTTTTTAAAGGACACGATGAGCTTGTTTTCAAACAAGAATAAGTACACACCTCTCCTCTTTTGTAACTCATCAACCTTATTAACTACTGGGTTCCATCCATGAAGAAAGCAATGTTTTCTCACCTTGTAATGAGTTGCAAGATATGGGGATTTATATTATAAGGTCCTTTCCACTTTATTTATTAATTACACAAACGCACATTTTCTCTCCTTATTTGGGATATGAATAAAATCAGATTGGAGAACCTCAGAGACACTATCACTATCTACACCAAGTACTGCTGCTGCTGCCGCTGTCAGCTTGTTCTCTCGCTCACAGAGCACTGTGTGTAGGGAGAACAATGCGGAGCACTGTCCAGGCTGTGACAGGTCAGAAGTGGACCATCAGGCCTGCCTCTCAAGAGTGGGTTCAAAAGGCAAATCTTTTGACCAACAGTCAAAGGGTGCTTAACTCTGTGGCCCACCCAGGAGCCTATAATTAAAAAGGCAATACATAAATCAAAATAGTGATGCGATCAAAGGGTAATAAAGATGCAAACAAACCACATCTCTCATCCATTGCTAGTATGATCCAGCAATTGCATCCCTGGGCATTACATTCAGAGAAATAAAAGTTTTATGCACACCAAGATTTGTGCTTAAATGTTCATAGAATATATACTTATATGTGATAGTAAATACTGTAAACAGTCCAAAAGTTACTATGTGGGTGAAAGGTTAAGTTGATATATGTACACAGTGGATTAATACTATTTTTTAGGTCTTTCATTGGGGGCTCTTACATCTGTTATCACAATCCATACACTCGTCCGGTGTGTCAAGCACATGTGCACGTATGCTGCCAACATTATGTTCAAAGCATTCTCTTCCCACTTGAGATCCTGATAGCAACGCCCCGTTTCTTCCACCTGACTTCACCACATGCCCTTCTTCACGAATCCTTGGTAATTTATAGATTATTATTTTCATATCTTACATCGTCTTCCATTGGCTCTCACCTACTTTTCTGTTGTTTACCCCCCTGAGAAGGGGTTATATGTTGATCCTTGTGATCAAGATTAATACTATATATCAATTAAAAGAAAACTGGTTAATTCAAGAATCCGGGTTCACTTTAAGGGCATTATGTTTAATGAAATATATCAACTGTAAAAGGTCACATATTGAATTCTATTTACGTAACATTCTGGAATATTTGGAAATGGATAACTTTGATGGTTACTAGGGAGTACAACAGGGGGCAAAGAATGGGATAGGCAGGGTTATTCATACTAAGTTCTAGCAAAAGAGTTTTGTTAATAATGGAACCATTCTGCATCTTGCCTGTGTATATGGGGCAAAATTACCCAGAACTGCATACACAGGAGACCTTATAGCATTGTGGGTTAAGAGTTAGGCTGCTAACAGCAAGATCAACAGTTCAAAACTACCAGAGGTTCTGCAGGAGAGAGGCATTCTATTCTTGTAAAGCATTCGCCTCAGAAAATCCGTAGGGTAATTCAACTCCTCTGTCTGCATCACTGTAAGTTGAAGTCAAATGGTTGGCAGTGCATACTTTTGGCATGAGCAAACATGAATACAAAATGAAAAATGGTGACACCTGGTTTAGCTTCTAGTACATTGAAGTATAACAGTGTCACTTTTGTGGTTTGGTTTTGTACAGTAACTAGATAATATGTAACCATTGGGAGAAACTGGAGAAGATTCGGTAGAACTTTGTACTATTTTTATGATTTCCTTTCAGTCTATTTAAAATTAAGAAGTTTAATGATAGCATGAATATTTACATATGCAGAGATTTCTTCATGTTTAGTTATCATGCTCAAAGTGGCATCTTCACTTGACCTCACTTGCTGACACCTGCCACTGAAGACCAGTGCTGTAACAAATGGTTTGAGCTAGTGGTGTACCCATCAAGGAAACAAAACTGTCTGTCTTTGGACCCATCTCAGCACCCACGCTCGAATCAGAATCCTAGGAATCTTTGCAGAAATGGACAAAAGATTAGAACAGCTATAGAAGACTCTGGTTACCTGTGATTATTTTTGTAAGCAAAGCTTGGGAACTTTGATTAACCCTAGAACTAGCGCCTTAATGCCTTATGAACCTCCCTTAGGTCCTGTGAATTTGCCTGTTCCCCCTGAGGTCATGCTAGTGGGTGGCTGTTGGAGTCTGAAATGTATTTGTCCTGTGAGCAGCCAGAGAGCTAGGGATCTAAAACATCCTCCACAGGGCTCTGCTTGCCCATCTACGCTTCCATCTGAATGCCAGGTGCTATTTTTATTTAGTGTCTGGCAACAGAAGATAGAAGGACCCCCCCCCCCAATTAAATCCTTCTAGAATGCCCCACCAAGACCCAAACATCTGCATTATAAAACATAGTTGCTATTATGTTCTGTCAGGTAGCAATGCCTGAAATCTCAGCCGATTTTGGGTCAAAGAAGGCCTATGTAAATCATCTATAAATGGATGCATTATGTATATTATAAAAATAATCCTGACACTCCAGCCTTTGGGCAAATGTGCCATATAAAGAAATCATACCCAGAAGAAAAATTGACCCAAGGAGCTATTTAAAAATGCCAGAACTTGATTTGGTATTTTTATCAGCTTTCTTTAAGTTCCTGGTAGTCGGAGATGGGTTGGCTAAGGACAGTCCTGGGGAGAACAGGCCACTGTGACATGGCATCCACTCTCTCCTAAGGAGGACCTCTCTCAGCACCCTTCCTTGTTAACCACTCCTTACCTTGTTCTGGGGTGGCTGTCTTCTAAAAGAGAAGCCTGTTGGTTACTCAAGGGAGACATGCCACAGACCCCGTAATGTTGGCTTATGTTCGTGCAATGCTGTCCAGTCATGAGGGGGGCATGGTGTAGGAGGGTGGGTTAGGGAAAATTTCACAGAGGTTGAGCCATCTGAACTGTTTTCCTTCCTTCCTTCCTTCCTTCCTTCTTCTTCCTTCCTTCCCCTCTCCTCTTTTTGCCAAACAGAAAAGGGGAGATGGTCGGCAAAGGCAGAACGTGCCGGGTGAAGGGCACCACGACCATAAGCCAACCCTGTTGCCCACAAGTCCATTCTGACCTGTAGTGACCCCTGTGTGTCAGCGCGGCACTGCAGGCCGGAGGGGTTTCAGTGGCTGAGATCTTAAGGATCGCCAGGCCTTCTAACCCCCCCACCCCCACCCCCCGGCACAGCTCAGTGGAGTCAAGCCAGCAACCTTTCATTTGCTTGCTGAATGCCCCTGCCACATGGGAGGTCAAAGCAGAGGTTGGTGCTATTTGTCATTCTGGCAGTTTGGCAGGAGCAGTGTGGCTGTGCTACTGTCTAGCATGATCAGAAAGCACATCTCTAGCCTGAGTTTGGGGAAGTTCTGCAGCTACAGATAGGAAGGAGTGAGCAGCAGGAGTGCCTACCCCTTGTTCACTCCCGACAAGGACCAGGAGCCTGCCCTGGTGTCCAGGGCTGAGAAGCATAGTAAAGGGTGCTCTCTCTTGCCACCACTCATCAGTCGTCTATTAATCTTCAAAGTGAAATATTTTAGGATCTATACATATAGATGCCAAGGTCACCTCCAAAACCCCCACCCAAACCCATTGCCAATGAGCTGGTTGAGACTCATGGTGACCTTAGGACAGAGTAGGATTGCTCTATAAATCTTTATAGGATGAGACAGCCTCATCTTGCTTCTAAGGAGTGGCGACTGGGTTTAAACTGGCTACCTTGGAGTTAACATCCTCAGCACCTAACCCACTGTGCCACCAAAGCTCCTTGAATGTGGAAAGGAAAGTGCTGTGAAATACACAAATTTAGGGGGTGGGGAGGGTGGGAGGCGGGGAACATTATTTTTCCCTAGGGATTTTTGAAAACAATTTTATTGACATAATTCACATCATACAAATTAATAATTCAGTCATATTAAAGGAATTGTGCAGTAATCGCCACCATCAATTTTAGAATGTTTTCTCGTTATTGTTGTTAGCACCCCATTTCTTCCCTTCCAATCTCCCTCGGAAACTAATTCAACAACTGGCTCTGTAGATTCACCTGTCTTGAATTTCTCTATAGAAAAACATGTAACAACAGAAAGTAAAACACCAAAACAAACCACCCCAAATCAGTGCTGTCAAGTTCAACTCAGCCTTTACCAACTCAGACCCCAACGATTAAGATGTGAAATGGGAGTCTGGGGGGTGGTTTTGCTTTGTTTGCCTCCATTTGGTGTGGTGATCCTGAGAGAACAGGACGTAATGATAGGAGGACTGTATTATGAAATGTCCAGTGCAACCTTCAACTCTAAGGATGTTTGTGTTTCCATGTGTGAACGTATTGTCTCTCATGATATCTTTTGGAAACAGCATCTAATGCTGTAATGTTAATGATGCTTGCTATGGACAAGCCAATGTCTCAAATTCAGAGATGTCCAGGGCAAAACCAATGAGTCCAGAAGCCATGTTCAACCTAAATTGTGTATTTTTCCTTAAATGAAATATTGGTAAAGTAGGTGAGTCCCTATTTAATAATCGTTGATTATTACTATTACCAAGACAGTCGTTTGGCAGAACACTGTCTTAATGGATTTGAAGAATGTTTTCATAGAGTTGAGTATTTATTGCTTCCAATTCCCCTTTGGGTTTCTTATTTACTTAACGCATTCTGCAGGGAGGATAATGTAGTCAAAATGAATTGGCTGACACTTGGCAAAGCAGGTATTTGAGATCTTGTTTCTGGATTCGAGGTGTAGTGGTTTTTGACAGCACTGGCACGTCATGGCACGTCATGGTCAGGCTATTATCGTTTTCATTACAAGAAGGAGAATGTTTCACTCTGATTTCACCAAATTATTGCCATCCAGAACTGTGTGAAGATTGAGCTTACTGAAATGATAAGTAAAAGATACTTAGACCCCCTGTGCATGGATTCCCCACATCACAACCATATGACATACTGAATGAACTATGAAATAGCAAACTCAAGAAGTCATTACTCAGAAGACATAATCTCAGAAAATCTTTTGGATAGTGATTTTTTTTAAGGTGAATTATATCATCTTGTTTAATCTTATTAGAAATTAAGCAACTAGTAGTTGTTAACTAGTAGCTTGTTAAAATGAAATCAAAGTTCAGTGTCATACAAAATTATTTATTATTGATTTTTGATACAATTATTATAATTATTTGGTTTTTATTAAGTAGTTTACATATCAAATTGTGGAAAGGAAACCTCCATGTTCTGTGACAGGGATCCTCGGAGCTCATCCCTTGAGATGACTGTCATGTGTAGGCGGGCTGGGCCCCATGTGGTCCTTGTGGGACTGACCTTCCTCCATCCCCAACCTCTGGATTTACTGGGGCCACTTCACACATCTCTGCTAGTAAACAGGTTGTATTTTTTATTACAAATATGACCTCTACAAATGACAGGTTAATGTCTGAACTGAAGACTAGAATTTCATTGTGAAGTTCCTTCTGGTTAAGTTTCAGAGGACTCAGAGGGCATGCTGAGTAGGTAGGACCCCGAAGGAGTTGGCTTAGGCCAGGCCAGGGTGGAGGCAGGAGGCAGAGAGGGAAGGCTCGATGGAGTGAATGAGTGCGATAGACTGTGGTGTCAGAGAAGCTTTGCCGTAAGTCTTGCTTTTACCCGTTTGATTCTGGGAATTGGGGCTTTCTAGGTGAAGTGACAACTTGAGGTTATTGCTTCAAACTCCTCTGTATAACTGAAGAGGACACTGCCACGTCTGGTGTCCTCCTCTTGGTTGTTAATGTTAGAACCTGTACTTGTAGGCACGTGTCCATCCATCTACTTTAGCTCACTCATTTTGTTTGCTTACTTTATAGTGAGCGTGGAGGTGTCCCCAAGAGAGGCTTCAACAGAAATGAATAAGCTGGCATAGCATTGTGTACAATTGCTTGATTAATGGAATTGTGCAAATAATGATATCATTGATATTTTTACTATTCTTATTCTTAAAGTAAGCATATATCTATTGATAATAAAGTGTATTTTATTCTTTTTACCATTGGGTTTTAAGTTCAGCTGTTCGGCTGAACTCATACTCCCAATGGAGAAAAAAATTATCCTTAGTTTAATCCTTTAGTACTTAGATCATTTACTTGCTGTGTGGTGTTTTAGGATAAGCTTGTTTTTATGTTGGTCCCTGCTAGAGTCATGACCTGTTCCATTTTAAATTTACATAGTGTCTGTTTTAGAAAGAGCGCCACATTACTTGAACGATGTCAAAGTGAAAAAAATAAGACCAAAGAGCAACTGAGTCTTTTTTTCTTCTTGAAAAGAATTATGATAAAATTATCCTTACAGATAACATTAGAAACTAACCAGTTGGCCCAGAGTTTCATCCAGCTCACAGTAGAGCCCTGTGTTTCAGAACAGAACCGCTCTATGGGGGTTAATGACCAAGATTTTTTGGAAGTTGATCAACAGACATTTGTTTGGAAGCACATCTTTTAGTTAGTAAGTTACATTTCCTAGGCAAGGACTCTAGATAGTGGATGCTGTATAAAAAATTTTCCCCGCCCCCCGTATAAAATATTTTATCAATTTTACTGGTTTGTAAAATCTTAGAGGTTTTTTACTCTTCTAGTTACAAATTCCTCTTCTAGTTAGGAATTTCATCTTGGGAGTCTTCCTGGGGACTTGGCCAGTCTCCTGAAACTAGACTTAAAATGTGTCTTTATGTTTATCTTTATCTGGGAAAGGATTCATGACATCATCAGACCCTCAAAGATATTCCCAACATGTTCATAACAAAAGTAGTCTTTGCTTTATTGGTCATCAACATGGTCGGTCACTAGTGTTGACCTTCTCCTTTTATCAAATGTAGCAGCCATTGGCTGAAGTGATAAGTGAGTGGGGAGGACATTTGATTAATAACTATATGTATATGCAGTTATGGCATGCTTTATGACCCCTAATCACATTTGCTTGTATTTATATGTGTGCATTTATATAACAAATATGTGTACACCTCCGCTGAGAAGGGATTGTGGACTGGTAGGTGTAGCGTCTTTTCTGGAATGCAGAGAGCTGGCAAGATACTAAGTCCCATTTTACAGATGAGGTAGGGTGAGGTTTGGCAATGAAATGACTCGCCCCCACAGTGACAGTTAGGAAGCCCTCAGGAGATTTCAGCATCATTGTTTTGGGTTTGAATGAGTTCTTTTTACCACAGCATGTTTTCTGTTGCCCTGCATCTAACTATTGTCCTTGTATCTTTATTTAGTTTTCTCATGTGAATTTAAAATATTATATTTGTTCTGTTCCCATTATGAGGTTTTGAATGATGATTCCTCAGTGCAGTGGCCTGTTTTAGAGAGCCACAAAAGCTTGGGTAAGAAGAGAAAAAAATGTATTGTACATGCTCAGGAATGGAAAGCAGCCATCTTTCAATGGTCACATTGCAAGCAGCTGGCAATTACTCTCTTCTACCTCCATTCAAAAACAGAAGCATCAACCCTTTGACTGGAGCTTGGTGCTGCGTTTAATCAAGGCAGCTGTGCAAACCTCTGGGAGTAATAGGCTTTGGTTCTAGGAGACCATTGCCTAACTCAGATAGCCAGAGACTCTTCAGAAAGTCCACCATTTAATGTTCCCCATATGCTACTCTGTTATATAATGATAATAATGGTAGTATGGCAATTAATGACCGTAGAAAATCCCCTTATGCTCTTCTGGCTCTTTTTGGGCATTCTTGTGGCAGTTATATCATCACTATTGTTTAACTGACTTTTATTATTTAGTTATATTGTTGTGAACGTTAGCTGTATAGGACAAGTTTGTCTCCCTCCACCCCCTGAGGCTTTTTTCCCCCATGACTGAGGTGTTCACCAGTATTCATACCATGCCTGCTGGGCTGTTTTAAGAGCTGTTCTCCTCAGTGTCATAAGAACCTATTTCATTTACAAGCACAAGAGTGATCTTGCAATCAAACGCCGTGGGGCATGGTCCCTAGTACCCCACCCTTGTGCCTTGTTGTGATCATTGTTTCTGAAACTAGTCCTGCCCTCCCCAGCACAAGGCAGCCCTGTCGGCAGGGGAAGTGAAAAAGACTGGTGGTTTACAACAAGGGCTGCGAGTCCGAACTTCTTCATTTTCTCTGGGGTTGAACACCAGCTTTCACTCTGACCGTGACCTATGCACTTACCTTTCTATTCCCCATTTACCTTTCTCTTCCTGTGGGCCACTAAAGGGTAGAAGGGGATCCTCCTTTCCCAGGCTGTGCTGGCCTTAATACTACGTCTTCCTTTATGCTGTGGAGTATTATTTTGGCTGCTAAGCAGCAGTAATTGAGAAGGAACAGAAAAGATGTAGTAAGAAAATCAAAGTTCAGTGGTATGTTGATTTTAGAACACAGCCTCAAGCACTAAAAATAGTTTGCTGGTGTTAGCATATTATGGTACTTGGAAAAGACAGATGCTTACCAGGGAGCTTTGAGTTTATGTATGTGCCTTTCCTCTTTAAAGCTTTGGAAAACGGTGTGCAACTCCTGCCCATAGATTATCAATCGGTACCCAATTTCTTTGCCAGTCTCTCAAAGTCCAAGTGATGTTAGCAGTCATCATGTTGAGGTAATTAAGCCTTGATGATATAGTGATGTGTGGTTGGGTTGCTAATTGCAAGGTCAGCAGTTCAAAACCACCAGCTGCTCTGCAGGAGAAAGACTCTCAAAGCGTGTCTTTCTGGGAAACCCGCCTGAGGCAGGTTTCTGCTGCCCTAAAGTGTTGGTAAGAAACGGAATCCACTGGATGGTATTGAGTTAGGAGAGAGGAGGTTATGACTAGAGAGCTTTTGGATTAAAATAGCAAATATTAATTTTTAAAAGAACGGCAGAAATTATCAAGTGTGGTGTGGGAAGGTATGAAAAATTGTGTACATTGTCGAGTAGAAAATGATGACTTTAGATATAAGCCCATGTAATTTACAGTGACATTATTAAAGAGAGAGAAAACAAGCACAAAATCCTGATCACCTAAACAATAACCCTAAAATTCTAAATAGGAGCATTTCCACTTTATAGTAATGTCCCCTTTTTGCTTTCAGTTACCTTTTCTTAAGTGTCTGTGTCCAATGTGTTATGGCAGTATCTATGAATGTATTTCCCTTTAGCTAATTTCTGTTTCCCCCTGCACCTAAGTTACAACCTATCTGTTTTCAATGAGTTAAGAAGCACAGATAGTACTTGGGAGAGTGAGGTACACATAGCACAATGCACGGTGGTTTTCTTTTTTTTTGGGGGGGGGCATCACTGCCCTCAGGTGGTGGGAGTAGGAGGCCCAGCCTTTGCTCTGTGGAGCTGGAATCGAATCTCCATCCCAGTGGCCCGCAGACCCGCGCACAACCACTACGCCACCGGGGCTCAGCCCCGCACGGTTGTTTTCATTTGCCTCCTATGCATGTGGACACTGCACAGTGGAATGAGAACAAATGAGTCAGAAATGGATGCCTTCGGATTATAGTGTTGGGGAAGAATGCTGACTCTACCATGGACTGCCAGAAGAACAAACTTAGTTGGAACTATGTCTCTTCCATCTGACCTGGAGATAATGGATTAATCTTCCCTACTTGGCGTCTTGGGGGAAAATATAGCCAACATGTAACTTAGAGGAGTGGTTCTCTACCTTCCTAATGCCGTGACCCTCTAATACAATTTCTCATGCTGTAGTGAGCCCCTCCCTCCCCCCATAAAATTATTTTCATCGTTAATTGAAATTTTGCTACTGTTATGAATTGGGCAACCCCTGTGAAAGGATCATTCAACCCCCAAAGGAGTTGGAATCCACAGATTGAGAACTGCTGCCTTAGAAGGAGCATAGCGCGACTGATGTTAAGTGCCTTGGGCAAACCCTGGTGAAAGGGCATCCTGCTTAGTAAAGTAGCAGTTTATCACAAAGGAAGTCGACTGTGAGTGAGATGGATTGGTACAGTGGCTGCAAAAATGGGTTTAAACGTAGCAGTGATTGTGAAGATGGTACCAGACGTGGCAGTGCTTTGTTCTCCTGTGCAGAGGGTCCCTGTTAGACCAAATCAACTTGATGGGGTCGACAAGAAGCACCGAATTGTATCTTTGGTTTTTCTGAAGTGTTGTCTCTCTATTGACTTGAAATTTTCCTTTATAAAGTGCTGGCACATTTCTTAGGATTTTAAGGTTTTAATCCCTATTTATAGAGTTTAGATGACAATTAAACTTATAAGCAGTCATTAAAGTACCATTTTATTCCATCGCTTGCCCTCCAGTAAAGAGAAAAATCACAGAGCCCAAACCTAACAATCTAATCATGTCCTCGCCAAACCCCCCCCACACACACACACACTCAATTTTGATCTTGTTTTCATCTGATGGAAGCTCTCCCGTCAACCTGTTGAGTTAAGAACCTCCAGAAATGAGTGAGGGGGAGGAGCAAACAGACAATCTGTACTCGAGTGAAACAATATTAGATTAGCATTATCAACTAGACGATTTTGAGAGAAGTAACTCTACGTTTATGACCCTTCAATTCCCAGTTTCATACAGGGAACCCTGGTGATGCAGCGGTTAAGCACTTGGCTGCTAAGGAACATGTTGGTGGTTTGATCCTACCAGCTGCGGTGCTGTGGTGCTCAGCTTCCTTGGAGACCCTGGAGGACAGTTCCCCTCTCTCGTATGGGGTCACTGGGAATCACACTTGACTCTATGGAAGCTGCTTTGGTTTGGTCTAGGCAATAATGGCTGGGCTCTCTGGCACAGTCCAAACAGTTTGTTCTTTGGGGGCTGGGACGAAACACCTAATGATCTCTTCTTCTAAGACTCTGCCCAAGAAACCTCTGTGGAATGCACTTATACTCTGAAATACTGAGTCACCATGATTTTGAAATCGAGTCAACGTAGAAGGATTGGCTCTTGTTTTTTTGGAACAGATAGTCAAGGCACTGAGGAGGCATTCATGTATTACCAGTTGAATGAATAATAATACATGGCTGAGTCTAAATTGAATAGACCAAAACCAACAGTTTTAAGTGTAAGGACAACCACCAGGCTTTTCTTTTCCAATGCCATGAAGTTAACTTGAACCACCAACTTCCTTATATTAGTAGCTATATTTAGAACAGGCCATCTAATTTTCAGAGTAAGGAAAGCTTAAAATACTCAGACAGAAATTCACTGAGAGATCTGAGTTGTACTGTATCCAGACAACAGAGACAACGGCCACCAAACAAAATAGCAACGCTCAACCTCTGTGGCATGCGCTAAGACCAAGCTCCCCCCAGAGCCCAAGTTGAGTCCTCGTGATCTTACAGACCAGAGTAGAGCCATTCCAGAGCCATTCCCAGACTGCCAGTCTTTAAAGACGTAGACTGCCCAGTGCTTCTCCCACACAGTTGCTGGCACCCTTTCAGTTAGCAGTGGAACACTTAGCCGCTAGCTTTGCCTCCTCTGCAGGCACATCCTCTTAAACAACTGAAAGTTTCCTTTGGCTTAACCTTGTGGTAGGAATGGGGAGAACTTTATTTATAGGATTACCATGTTATTTTGAGATGAAAATGTCCTTTTTTTTCACATTTAGGTTAAGCCTACCATTCCCTAACATACACTCCCTTCTTCCCCCCTCAGACCTTAGTCTACCTGTACCGATTTCCACTTCCTTTCATGAGCCCGTCAGCTCTTTCAGACTCTCTAACACTTAATTCTCCTGGCCTCCACACTGCCTCGCAGTCAAGCAGAAAATGGCACAGCTCTCTGAGGGATTCCTTTTCCTAAACAAAGGAGCAAGTGCCATCAATACCTGGGCATTTTCTGTGGTCTGTCCTACTCATTTACCTACTCATTTACAGGACCACATTATGCATCATAGTTACACACACACACACACACACACATATGTTTGTATTTCTAAAAGTGTTTTTTTCCTTTACACAAACGAGAAAGAGGACAGCATCTTTGAGAGTAGGAAGATCAGAAAGTATGTTCAGGTTTTTTCCTCTCATGATCGGATTAAGTTACTGATAGAACAAATAGGATGGATGTTCAGTTGAATAATAAGCTGGAGTTTGTGGGTTGTAAATAATGTAAGTTTTGAAGAAATAAACCATAAAGAGGTTCAGAATGAGTAACTGCAAAGGATAAAAACATTGGCAATGAAGTCGCATGAAAACTAAGATCATTCTGGATATCAGCACCACCTGTTAAGCTCCCTTCCAGCAGCTCTTCCTGGTTTATTTTATGAAGTTATCTTAGTGTTACTTTTTACTTCTTTTTTTTTTCATTTATTTGTTTTAAAAACATAGCTACTATGCTACATTCTCTCTGCCAATTTTTTTTTGTCATGTGGACATTGGCTTTGCACGTGAACACCACTTGGTTGTGTTGGCCTCAAGCTTGTTCTAACCCATCGTAAGTCTGTAGGAACAAATAGAAATGTCCCAAGGCTATCATCTTTACCGAAGCAACGTGTCTGCCCTCTGCTCCCACAGCCTCTGCTGAGTGTGAACCACTGACTTTCATTAACAGCCAAACTCGCCTTACTTGGTGCTAGTTTTCCTAAATTACAGGATAATAGGAAAAGTGAACAAAGCTTGAAAAAAGTCAATTGGTATATTTAAAGTGTTGAAATGACAACAGTCATTATGCAATTTTACTTCTCTCTGGGATTTATTATTCCATGTGTTTGCTTAGAATTTACAGAACAAGGAGAGTAATAGAGGCAGGTTGTTCAATAATCACAGACATCTGGACAGTGAATGTTGGCAAGATCATTTCTCAAAACTTCTTAACAATCTTTCTGTGGCAGCCTAAAAAGTCCCAGAAGCATCATTGAAAGCCCAGCAGGTAATAACAAGTTCAGTACAATTTACAATGCGTTTAGACTGTTGCTGATGAGTTAAAACCCCTCTTTAGCCCCATATTTAGACTTTTTATTTTTAAAAGTCTTGTTTCCTCCAGATTTTCCTTTGGATCCTCTTAGCGATAAGATTTTCCCCCCTTTTCCTTTCTCTGTTAGGTGGCTAGCTTTGTGCATAGTTGTATTCTTTTACTGAACCATAGCCAGAGTTCACTAGGGAGGTCTTTGTTATTATTCCTTTAAGACATCACGCTTGTTAGAGGAAAGTCCATTATATTCTCAAGCAGTTTATATCAGACAGTTTATTCTATGTTGAACATAGCCCAACTGAAAATTAACTGCTGTAAAATGTTTTCAGTTCTAGACTAAAATCGTCAGTTAGAATGACTGTCATATCCCGGAAGATGATGGTAGCCCATGGTTCTGGACACGTCTGGGGTCTATGCCAGTTTGGGCGCATACCACAGAAGTTTCCTTCTTGGGAACAGCTGCCAGGACACTTGTGAGCCACAGAGGAATGCATTAGGAGGGCACATCTAAGGGACCTGGGGATGGTAAGATGAAAGGCTTGGGGTTAGGAACTGGGCACCATGTAAGTTAGCCGTGCCTTTTAAATGTCTTGTTTGCAAAGTTAAGCTCAACCATAGTTGTTAGGGGCATCCTGCCCCTTCGGACTCATGCCAAGCCCCTGTCAGCAGAATGGGACCCTTTGAATACTTTGTGATCGGCACTGTGTTAATCCATAGTGTTGAAGGTCTTCTTTTTCACTGATCCTCTCCTTTTAAATATGTATGCTATTCTTTCTTTCCTGCACTGTATAAATAGTTAGATCTTGGGGTAAAATCTGAAATGATTCTGAATCCATTCGTGTGTCTGCATAATCAATTGGAAGTGGAAACAAATGGAGCCATCCAAGCTCAGGCTCATTTTGCCCCAATCACACCAAATTGGAGATGACAGCCAGCGGGAAGGCAGCCTCTGTCCCTGGCATTACAGAACTAAAGGGAAGAGTGATCCCATGGAAAGGTTGTGCCCCTGTAGCTCACAGAGCCATTCTGGGTGGGTCCCCCTCTTGTTCAACAATGAGATGGAGCTCACAGAGATTGTCTCTGCACTTCCTTCTTGCTTTAGGATGGTATGAAACTATAATTCAGTTACATAGAGTATGTAAAATTGATTACTCCTAAGGCGCATGGAGTAAAAGGATTCCCATGGATATTGCCAACGTGGAGAAGTTGTGAGATCTGACTTGGGCTTCTCAGTCTGTGTTCCCTCTCTGCGTTTTCTGACACTCCAACCCCCAACTAATTCTCTCCAGTTGTGATACCTTCAAACATTCTTATACTCTAGGAAAATTCAAAGAAATGTTCACAACAGTGCCAGTGTGTTCATTATTCCTACCATTTGCATTTCCTACCACATAGCTACTGTGTGCAGGTATGTGTGCATCATATTCCCAGCATTACTTGAAATTTGGACTTATTTCCATTTTTCACCCAACAAATTAAGACTCCAGGAGATAATGGATATGTTGCCAAAGAGTTTGCAGGGAGTAAATACTAGACCTTCCCATTTAAATGTAGATATCTCTTAATCCAAAGGTCATCATCTTTCTATTGTGTTATGTAGGTTGAGTCCCCTATATGTAACAAAAATATAGTTAATCAGAGCACACACACTGAAATGCATAGACTGCTTTCTGCATGCCTGTTTAGAGATCCAAAGAGAAGAGGGGTACATCCTTGATACTCTGCCACAGTTGAACCTTTCCAAAAGAGTTTCCATGTTTAATCAAAATCCAAACTGAGCTAAAGAAAAAAGTCTTAATCATAACAGTATTCACGTAAATCATGGGGGAAAACTGGGAGGCATGCTGTCTTTGGATATATGTTGTAGATGACTATACGTAAAATTGGGCTGTGGCAAGAAGGATGGAAATATCAAACGTTTTTCTACAATGAAAAGGTAAGGAGGACAAAAATCGATCAATAAATGGCCAGTTGACTGACTTGGTCTTCCAAACAGTATGAAATTCATTCTTATTGAGTTGATTATAACTCAAGGTAACTAATTCCATATATGCAAAAGAGAACTACTCGGTAGGATGTTCCAGACGATGAACTTTTAGAAGCTGGTCAGCAGACTTACTAAGTTACCTGAGGCTAGTTTTGAACCCTAACCATTGGATTAGTTGGTGAGTACGTCACCATTTGTCCCACTCAAGAGCTGCTTTAAGGTAGTCAAAGGAAAGTGTAAAACAGCTATGATGTACTGGATAAAGATTTAAAGTCTTTGTGACTTTCTTCCACTGATTATTATTATTGCTCTTTTGCTGCTTTGGCAGTTTTGAGACAATCAAAACCTTTTAAAAGGAAAATTATAAGACCATTTTCTTTTTTCCTTTTCCTCAAATGTGTGGGTAGGAGAAGTGGTTATGAACCTAAAACCTAAATCTTTTTAAATGAGTGGGTAAAGGAGCTTATGAATACTAATTCACTTATTCATTCAGTTAATATCTATTGAGCACCTAGGGCATTTAAGTTATTCTGCCAAGAGTTGTGTAGGATTAGAAGGAAAGAAGGCATAAACTTTGCTTTGGTTACATAATTCAGAAAAAAAGGAGGGGGAGACCGGGGTCTCCAGTTTAGGAGTGCATTATTATTTATAGACTTCCTTGTATGATTTTTTAAAAAAATTCTCCTTTCAGGGTCCCTGTGAGCCAGAACCCCCTTATTGGCAGTATGTTTGAGTCCCACAGCCTTGTCCTTCTCTAGATAAGAGGTTAGGTGGGAACTTGTTTTGGTCCGTTCATTTACATATGAGGCTGGGTATGGGGAAGAGGGATCATGTTAAGAACAACAGGATGTGGTCTGGGGGCTGTGTACTGAGGTGCCTTTTGGTGGGAGAGCGCATCAGCTGCTAATCATGATGAACACAGTCAGGATAGCACAGCTACTGTTTTATAGGGGGAGAGAGACATTCTCTGGCCCGGCATCAAAAAAAGCACTCTGGGAAGCTTGGTCTGAGACAGTTGTGAGAGGGTTAAGAGAGTCCATTATTTTGTAACCAGTCCCACGCACTCCGGATGAGCCATGTCACGATGTTGCCTGCACACCATCTTTGCTGGTCACAGTAATCGGGTCATAAGAAAAAGAGAAGTAATAGAGTGTCTCTTAGCAACCAACCCCAGGAGAAAGAGAAAATTACTCAAACCCGGCCATCCAGCTCGAGCGGGAGAAAGGACAAAAAACAGCTTGAAAGTCTGCTGTAAGTGTTCAGGGACATGATTCTTTTCTGCCGGCTGCTGGAGGCAGGTTTGGGGTTCTCCCTAAGAACCAACAAGAAAAGGGAAGGTCAGAAGTACACAAAAACAATCACCCAAGTGGAAACCTTTCTTTTCCTTCCCTGCTCTTTCTCGCCCTCTTCCAGCCAAGCCGGAAAGAGAGAAGACAGGGTCCTGAGAAACCTTGTCTCCTAGCGCAGAAGCTTGGCCTTTCAAAACACAGGAGATTGGCGGGTCATGGACATAGCTTCCTTATGCCCGGCATCTTCTTGTCAAAGGGACAGAGGTGCAAAGTCTAGCGATGGGGGTGTCAGGTTGACCAGATCTGCTTTTGTTCCGCCAGCTTGTTTTGTTTCCTTTGAAGCTGTCACTTCTGTAGCTATTCATACATCTCACTGCAGACCTGGTGTGAAGGCAGGGGCTTTCAAACATCTTTGGACAAAATGGCAGGAAGAAATACATTTTATGTGGATAATTATATGTAGTTAGATAAAGATGTGAAAGATAATTCCACTTAGCGGTATGGGCTCTTTGTAAGAAATACCTCAATACTTGGTAGTCTGTTGTATTAAGAAAAATACTCTTGGAGACTCACTAAATGACGGTTTCAACTCACCAACGAATTGCTTTCCACAGCATGAACTCCAGGGCTTTATGGTCAGCGAATTGCTTTCTGCAGCGTGAACACTGGGGCTTTACGGTCAGCATTGGCCCTTCAGTTGAAATGTATGAGAATGATGCTAGCTAGCAAGTTTAGCCATGGTCAAAAAGCCAGCAACATGATGTGTGGACAAATGGTTATTTGAGCAAGATATTTACTTCTCATTTGTCTGGTAGATGTATCCTAGGGTTCTGCCTTGGCTTGAAATTAAGGGAAATAAATCAGAGACATTTCCTCAGAGATAGTCAGCGGTTTTGAAAAGTCCTGTGTGAGGGCCTTCAGCACCAAAGTGACCTTACCTACCCTCACTTCCATGTGGATGACACCTCCATCCTCTTCTTGTTTCAAGCCCCTTGGTGATTCATCGATGAGACGGAATTAGATAATGCCATGCGTTTCTTCTGGCTGCCACATCTTAGAATTTAGAGCTGGAAGGGGCCCCAGAAATTATCCAGTATAATCTCTCTATTTCCAAGATTCACTTCTAGAAAAAGAATATTGATAGATACTCTACTTCCTTTAAAGTTTTGCAATAAGAACAAAAGAACAAATAAGATCTGACATCCTCACTTCGAGTATTTAAGTTTGGTATAGAAGTAAAGTCATATATAAAACTGAATTTGAGAAAGGATAATTTGTGTGATATTCTAGTTGCTGGGTATCACAGATGATTAATGTGCTTGGCAGCCAACCGAAAGGTTAGTTGTTCGAGTCTAAGCAGAGGACATTTGGAAGAGAATGTTGGGTTGGGAAAACAGAGCCTCAGAAAATCGTGTAGCGTATGGCTCCACACGGACAGGTATTCTGAGTGCGGATCAACTTAATGGCAAATGATTTACTGCCATCACAGGGTCGGATTAAAGAACTCAAGAATTCAAAATTCAAAAGAGAAAAGATAATCCGACTGGAAAGATCAGGATGGAAGACTAGACTAGTGGAAGGGCAGGAAGTATTTGAGCTGGAATTTGAGGGACGGAAAATATTCATGCAGGATAAGGGTAGGGCTTTACAGGCAGAGGAAACACACTGAATATAAGGCAGGATGCATTCCTGGTGAGAGGTTTCTGTTTCATTGTACAAATAATATCCCAAGTAGAAGAGCCCAGAATCAAACCACAAGGAGAGGGTTCCTTTGATTCATTTTCATCCATTCCTGGTGAAGTAGCAACTATACATTCTGCACAAAAGTTTATTTTAAAATTAAAAATAATTACTTGAAGGCATAGGGCTGAGAAAACAGGTAGTGGAATACAGTTACAATTTGGGGAAAGGGAACAATGATGTGTGACTTCCATTTTTTTATGGTTTTTTTATCTTCATGGAAATCCTTGTCTACATCCAAGTGTAGCAAACAGAGCTTGGATAGAAAACCCTGACGTAAAGAATCTGAGAATGCTGAAGAGGTCAACCAGTCAATAGAGAATGAACAAAGTATTCTTGGAAAGCAGAAAGCCAGAAAGGGAAAACCATTTCTGTACATAATCTCTGCCCAAAGGTGTCTTCACGGATAGACACCAAGCAGCTCCACGAAGCTGTTCACCACAAGACCTCAGAATTTGATTTTGTATTTAGATAAGTTAAATCCTGCTAAAACTACAAAAGCAAATTAATTCTTCGGAAGAATGTAACAGAATCCACATTGTCTACAACACCACATCCAATCCAAGCAGAAAAGCCAATCAACAGAGAAGCCAGCCCTGAGATGACCCAGGCATTAGAATGAGCAGACAAAGATTTTAAAACTAGTATGAGAGTTATGTTTATGGATATCAAGGGAAACTGTTTATAATGACTGTTAAAATAAGACATATTAACAAGGAAACAGAAATTTTAATAGAGCCAAATAAACATTTTAGAAGTGGAAAAATACTGTCCCTGAAATAAAACTGAATTTTGTAGCAGATTAAAGAATAGAACAGACAGTGAATTTGTGGGTTGATTAAATATAAACTAGCTAATCTGAAGAACAGATTGAAGAATGATTGAAAAATTTGATGAACATGCCATCGTTGACCTATGAGACCATATAAAACATCCAACATACTTATAATTGGTATCCCAAGATGAGAGGAGAAGGAGCTAGGAAGGGAGGGAGGAAGGGAGGGAGAGAAAGAGAGAGAATATATGAGAATAGAACAGGAAGAATACTTAAGATATAATGGCCAAAATATCCCACTTATGTGCAAAATACACATGGCACCATTTATCTCTAAAATCCTATCTCAAGGTTAATTAAACAACAACACCACCACACTTAATGTTGGGATTGCTGAAAGCCAGCAATAGAGTTAAAACATCTCTAGATGATGGAGCCAGGGGTATATTCGGCACAATACTTTTCAGAGTGATCATTGTTGTCTCTTTAAGAAGAACAGCTTCAATCATCTTCATCATACTTCTTGTATTGGTCTTAATCTGTGTCAGTCTGGGTAGACTAGAGGAACAAATTTCAAAGACACGCATATGGATATAAGGAATGGGTTTATATTCAAGAGGAACAGGACATGGAGAAAACATCCCAGCCCAGTCCAGCTCAAAGTCACAAGTCCGATATTAACCCATATGCCTGAAATAGGTCCATAAAGTCTCCTTCCGACTCACAAAGTCAACGGTCAGTGTGTGCAGAGTCCCGGCACCGACAGGGGTCTCCCCATGGCTCCTCACTTCCTGGGCCCAGGGTCCATCAACTGCATCCTGTGGTGGCAGAAACAACTCATAGCTGGCAGAGGCCTCCATGTGGCTGCCCCAGCCTCAGAGGTCCGGCTCCAACAGGGCAAAGCCGTGTGATCTCTCCGCTGGCTACTCCAGCCTCCTGGACGCCGCCATCCTGTGTTGTCTGTGATTAATCGTCTTCAAGACTAACTCCCAACAACTGGGGAAGATAGCTTCTCATCTTCAGGAGGGAAATATCGCGAGATTTCCCAGAAGTCTCAGGAGAAAGCCATGCCCACATAGAGGCCTCATTGGCTACTCATTGGCTATCTCCAGATTAGCAGCCTAGACTTCACCCCTACATTTCAATCATAAAATTAACATAAGCACATGCCTGCCACATAATCCCTTAGCTGTGTGCATTTTCCAGGCGTTATTTTTATGTTTTACACCCTTGCACCACCCCTTCTAGAGACAGGATGCCCAAGCCTGGAGTTGCGGGTGAGTCCTCAGTGCCTTTTCGCTGTTGTTTTCTGGCCTCATTGAGTGCTCAGCAGAGTTGACTTTTTAACCCTTCAATTTTGTGTATGTTAAATAGATTTTTTCCTTTTACTAACATCACTGATTAATAATGGCCCATTACTTCCTCTGCTGTGATAAATGAGGATTAATTAAACAATATCTATGTAGAATTACCAGCTGCTAGGGGAAGGCTGTTTATATCAATATATGTTTTATAAATGTTTTCAACCCTTGGGGAGAGGATTACGTAAAGAAATGCTAATTAGTCCTTGGTAACTTGATAAAAGGTATACTCAAATCTTTTTTGGGTTTTCTTAAGGCAGGAAATGATTTAGCTGTATCTGTTCTTTGAGTAGTTTGTAAACCATGGAAGTGCTATTGGGGATATTGGAAATGATGCTTTTCTCAGTGAAAACATTTTGTGAACCTATTGAGTCTTGGGTATTAAATCAGTGAAAGAATATGTATGTAAAAAGTCACAGTAATCGGACAAGTTTGTATCTTTTTTTCTAGTTTGAGCTTTTCCTTGAGGCTGCTCCACACACTCACATATTCCCCTCATCCTTCCCTTCTCCTTTTCCATGTGGCGGGATGAAGCGGAAAGAGGGCTTGTTCCCTTGCTGCTAATGTACTTGAGTGCTTCCTTTCTAAAAGCCTCTTGGAGAAAAACGTTGGTACCAGCTGGCCTCCCACCCCTCCTCTTTCCCAAACCTAGGAGTTACAGCACAAGTAGCTAAAATTTGTTACTATATGTTTTTTAATGCTCATAACACACATTCCAAATCTTGATTTTACTTGATCCTCAGAACTGCTCTTGGAAAGGTAAATGCAACCAAAACACCTACCCACGTTGCTGTTATTGAGTCAGGGCTGACTCAGCATCCTTTAAAACAGGTAGGTCTGCCCCTGAGGGTTTCTGTGATCCTGTCTTTGTGGAAGTAGAAAGGTTTGCCTTTCTACTTCCTGCTGTCAGAATGGCTGTTGCTTTCGAACTGCCGACCCCAGAACTCGCTGCCCACCTCAGAACCGCCATGTCCCAAGGGTCCTGGGTTCTGTCAATGCAATTTATAATGCGCGGCATGGCTAGAGTAGTATATATTCATTTCCTAATGAATTCTTTCTCATTTCTGATACCTTTAGTATATTACTAGTAGTTTTAAAATACACATTTGCTTAAAACCTAATATCTCTTAAGTACCGTTAATTGCCTTGGGAAAGAAAATAACTAACTATAATGCTTGCAGTTTATACTCAAATGGCTGAGATTTGAAAAAAATAACTGCATTTCGTCAGAAATAAGTGCTAACTCCAGGCTGTAAGTGCAGCAGGAATGAATGTATTTTTAGACCCACATAGTTAAAAGGAAAGGTGGTTTTTTAAGTTTGGATAGTGCCTTACCTGCCTAGTGCTTCTTTAACAGAAATAGCAGAAGTACGAGATTTGAAAGAATAGGCACTTACTTTCTCACTGTTCTCGAGGCTAAACATTTAAAGCAGTGTCTTATGAAGTCTGTTCCTTAGGGTAGAGCAGAAGGTTACTTGGTTCTTTGTCTTGTAGCCATTCATTCTTCCCCTCATATCTGCCGTGTGTGTGTGTGTGTGTGTGTGTCCCCATATGTGTGTGTGATCAATCTACTTTTTTAAAACCACTTTATTAAAATCACTCATACAACTCTTATCACAATCCATACATCCATCCCTTATGTCAAGCACATTTGTACATTTGCTGCCATCATCGTTTTCAAAACATTTTCTTTCTGCTTGAGCCCTTGGGATTAGCTCCTTATTTTTTCCTCTCCCTCACAAATCCTTGATAATTTATAAAGTGTTATAATTTTTTCATGTCTTGAGCTGTCTTACATCTCCCTTCACCCACTTGTGGTGGGGTCGCCCTTTCTCCTCCTATCTTCCCCTTTCCCTCCTTTCAATATTGGCCCTGAGGAGGTCATCTGTCTGGATTCCATGTATTTCTGGTTCTTCATGCCCTGGTCCAGCCAGTCCATCTGCCTTTTTAACAGTCCCATCAGAATTATTAGATATGGGACCCACACTCGTGGGTCTACTTAACACGAAAAAGAAAACCCTATTTGTAGGCAGGATTTAGCAGTGAGTATATCAATCAATGTGCATTTTTCAGGAAGCAGAGTTTGGTTCTTAAAGAGCAAACAAGCCTGTTGTGAACAAGGCAATTTCTACTTATATTAACCTTGTGTGACAGAGTAGAGCTGCTTCAGCACATGCTCCAGGCTGTCATCTCTATCGAAGCAGACGGCCAGATCTTTGCCCAGCAGAGTGGCAAGGAGGTTAACACTGCTGTCCTTTTGGTAAACAGCAGAGCTCTTAGTCACTGTGCCATCAGGTCTTCTATTTAATCCATAACTGATATCACAGATTGTCCTGAGATGAGGCTGTGGGTGCCTAGCAAGCTGAGGCGGCAGGTGCAGCTTGCCTAGAGATAAGATTCTGTTTCACATTCGAGGCAGTAGGTCTTGCTAGCTGCAGGCAATGATCAGGTTGAATAAAATTCTGGAACGCAGAGCCACAGTGTGATCAAAGCTTGTCTCCGCTCCTTGGAAACAGAACCTACCCCTCTGCCAGTTATTTACATAGCCGCGCACTTGCTTGGCAATAATTAGAAATTAGGATGATGCTCTCTGATGAGCAATGTTCCTAAATAGTACTTGATGCTGCTGATGAGTGAGACTTAGACCCAGGGCTGCTTCTCCGGGCTACAGGAATCGGGCAGGATGTGAGAGCTTCCGTTTTAAAGTATGCTTGCATCGGAGAGAGATGTCAAGTGACGCCTGCATATAATTTTGGCAGTACTTATGTTTCGTTTAGGAGGAAAAGTTCCTGCTGTTATGGTAATTGGTTATGCACTTGAAGCTTTCTAATATATTTCAATCATATAAATCCTCCTGAATCCTGTTCTTGTCTCTGTGAACTTTAGGTAAATTTGAAGTTTCTATGCACTTAAAAATACACATGAGTTTATGTACATATTTGTCGTCAGCGATCATATCAGGAAAGAAAGATGGTGACGAAAGCTGATGGTGTCCGGCTATCAAAAGATGTGCGCCTGTGGTTTTAAGCACATGGAAGTGAATAAGTGGCCATCTAGCTAAGATGCAAGCCCATGTGGAAGAAGCATAACAGTATGTATGACCACAAGGTGTCAAGGTGATCCGGTATCAAGCATCAAAGATCTAAAAGATATATCATTATTAGTGAGGGGGAGTTCAGCTTGGGAACCCAAAGCCCATCAATAAGTGAAGAGACATCCTCTTACAAAGGGGTTATAGCGAGGAGATGAGCCAGTCTAGGTGCAGTGTAGTAGCAAAGAAATGTTCTCATATGCTTCCTCCAACTGACTATCATTAACCCAATTCTGCCAGACAGATTTGGCTGGACCAGAGAATGCATATTGGAGTAGAAAACGTGGATTTTAGGATAGATAATCCCTTGAGACTAGTGGGGAGTGGTGACACTTGAGGGGTGGAGGGATGATGGAGTAGAAAGGGGGAACAAATTTCTCGGATCTGCATGTGATCTCCTCTCTGGAGTGTGGACAATGGTGGGGGGGGTGGTGGTGGTGAGTGAATTGACACATTACACAGTGTAAGATATCAAGAGGTAATATTTGTAAATTATTAGAAGTTCAGGGGGAAGGGGAAATATGGGAAATTGGAATTAAAAAAATAAAGATTTAAAGGAAAGAGGGGAAGAGGAGCTTATGCTGGAGGGGTTCAAGTAGATAATGTAGATGAACGTAGCAACATGTATACAAATATGCTTAAGGCAAACGATGTATTAAATGACATATTAAATGTATGAGCCCCGAATAGAATCTATATTACAAGAATACACTTGAGTTTGGAGCAGGCAGCAGAACGGGCATGAGCTCAGGCTTGAACAGTTGCAACCATGTCAGTTGATCCCTTCTCTGATGCACACTGGACCTGATCTAATATTCAGCATGTCCTACTTGTTTGTTTTTAGGTTTTATCTCATAGATGTTGTCATTGGGGTTCCCGGTCTTGAAGTTTTCTTATATGTTTTCCTGTTTTTTGGCACATGAAACCCAGGGTTAGTCAAGCTGTGGAGTCAGCAAGTAGCTGAAGGGTTGTAGAGGGTGATGGTGGTAAAAGGAAGACCATATCAGGGAGCCCAGGAAGGAAAGGAATCTTGGGAAGTTGATTATGGGAGCAATTGTACAATACTGCTTGGCATGACTGAATTATGAAATGCTAAGATATAAATAAAAATAAAATGTAATTAGGATTAATTTATTTTTAAATGTACATAGATAACATTGCATAAACAAAAAAGCAAATTCATTTAAACTGAATTTTAAATGAAGTTTAAATTTAATTTTCCTAATAAATCAAATCTTTTTCTCTGGAACCTCAATTCTTTACAGCTATACATCTGAAGATTCTATAATCGGGGTTGGAGAGTTCTCTCGCTCACCAAATTAAAAGCTACAAGGAATGGGAATTTTCACCAAATGCTTTATAGTTGTATAAGTATTATATTTACTAATTGCATTATTGTCCTTGGAGTGGATTACTGCTATTTAATTAACTGCATCCATATGGTCATCCCATTCTGAATCTCTTCAGAATTTTCTTATTAGGAAACACACTGAAGTTCTTCAAGGCTAAAGGTTATTGAAAAGAGATACCTGCTGAAGAAATTGAGAAAATGTTTAATACTTATGTCTATGAACCACTATAAAACAAAAACCAAACTTACGGCCATTGGCTTAATTCCATTCATTCTAAAAATCAAAACAAGACAGAAAAATTAAAAACAAAAACACCACCTCTGCCATTGAGTAGATTTCAACTGGCATTGACCCTGAAAGGCAGAGTAGAGGTGCCCTGGTGCCGTTCCAAGACTACCCCTCTTTATGAGGTGGTTTCCAATTGTTGACTGTGTGGTTCCTAGGCAACCCTGAACCTACCATGCCACCAGGTCTCCTTGCTGCTGGTGTTTGTGCCATTGAGGTGGCTCCAATGCATAGTCACTCTGTGGACAGCAGCACACCCTCCTCTGCAGTCCTCCGCCATCCTCACAGTTAGCTTTCAGCCCAGCGCAGCCATTCTGTCCATGGTCTTCCTCTTTTTTGCTGCTCCTTCACTTTACCAGCACGATGCGCTTTTGCAGGGATTGGCTTTTCCTGGCAACATATCCAAAGTATGTGTGATGAAGTCTCCCCATCCGTGCTTTTATGGAGCATTCTGGTTGTACATTTTTCAGATAGATTTGTTTGTTCACATTCTGTGGTACTTTGAATATTCTATGCTAGCACCTTGATTAAAATGCATACATTCCTAGGGATCCCTTATTCATTCTCCAACTTTCACATGCACAGGACGTGATTGAAAATATCATGGCTTGGGCCTATATATGGTTTTCCAGGCAGTAAATGTTTAAGGGAGTAGGCGGCCTCATTTTTCTCCAACAGGACAGCTGGTGAGTTTGAACCTGTGGCCTTGTAGTTAGCAGCTCAAAACTTAACTGTTAACACCACTAGGCACCATGCACCAGACCTCCCAACATGTCCTGTTAATTATAGGTGAAGTAAGGTGTTTGGAACTGGCTAGGTTCAATGCTTTTTGAGGGCAGTGCAGGTCTGGAGAGGTTGGGTCAACTATTTCTTTAGCCACACCCATTGAATTTAATTAGGCAAAAGAGGCAAATCAACTGTTATGTAGGCAAGGCATTCCAACTTGGTTTGCATCATATATTTCCAAACAGTGGAATGGTAGAGTACATATATTGATGGACCAGATGTAAACAATCTGAAATCTGTTGGTATGTGTCACTAGATCATAGCTATGCAACTAGAGGGTGTTGATTCTATGCCTTTTGATAATAATGAAAAGCCTCAATTTCCAAAGAATGAGGGTAGTAGTAGTAATAAAATTAATTGCTATTATTAATAATAATTATTATTTTAGTAGTACTATTACTAGAAGTAGTTCTAATAAAATGTTCCAAAGTGCTTGCTATGTTTCAGATAGTATTTTAAGCAACACACACACACACACACACACCTATCTGTTCTATCTATTTGAGAAGCCCTGGTGGCGTAGTGGCTACATATTGGGCTGGTAGCCACATGGTCAACAGTTCAAAGCTACCAGTGTGTCCGAGGGAAAAGATGAGGCTTTCTCCTCCCTTAGAGAGTTATAGCCTGAAATTCAAAGTGCCAGTTCTGCCCTGTATTGTATGGTCACTATGAGTCAGAATCGACACAATGGCAGTGAATTTGCTTTGTATCTATCTTAATGCCCCATTAGTTTCATACTCTTGTGGAACAATGCTATTTTTAATTTCCAACAGATGGATGCACAATGAAGTAGAGTGACTTTCACTCAGTCACATAGTTAATAAGTAGTCAAGCTGAGATGAACCCAGGCTTTCTGGTCCCAGAGAGTGCAGACGCCACAAGTATACTACATTGCCAGTTCTTGATGAAGCAGTATCGTCTAAGAATGCAGAGGTGTGCCAACCTTCAATATAGAACTAAAAATCTACCGAGTTATGGGGACGTAGTCCCTTTGCATTTTCTGTGACTAGAGAACGGAACTAATTTCCTGGTCCTAAACTCAACCTTCCTTCTGTTGTTCATAGGGTTGCTATAACTGACAACTGATTTGAAAGCGCCTAATCACAGCAGCTACTCCACCTACAGATGGAGGGACAGGGCCTAGCTGTAAGAATGAGCAGAGAGCAGGACATTTGCTGTAGTAAGGACTTTATGATGCTCTTAGGGAGTGTGAAACGAACATGTACTGCGTACTTATTATTAAATGCCTAGTAATTTAAGGTTTGAAGGAAAGAATGAAAGGGTAGATGAATCATTTGGAGTACGTGTCTATTTTTGGGATGCCTAATCCTTTTTTTTTTCTTTTTAATTTTAACTTGTGATTTGGGTGAAAATGTATGAAGCAAGTTGATTTTCTATTCAACAATTTAGATACATTTTTGTGTGATAGTGATTGTAATCCCGAATATAATAAGACTCTTCCTACTTCATCCTGAGCTTTTCCCATATCTTTTGGCCTTTCCTGTTTCTTCTTGCCTTCTGAGCTTTCTCCCTAGGCAAATGCCCTTTTAATATGGAAAGGTTCATTGTTGTAAAGAGTGTATAGTTCCCTAGTGTTATTGTTCATTTTATAGGTTCACCTGTTCTTATCTGTGGCTGAAAACTGTGTCACAGACGTGAGTTAGTTGTAGGCTTAAAGGTTCACAATCTTACGGGCCCCACCAGGCTCTGTTCTGGTGTGTTTTTTTTAATCATTTTTAAATGTCCTATACGTTTCTTTGCCTCTCTCCAGAACCTCTTCTAGTGTTCTCATTCAGATCAGCCATCAGTTGTAGCTGGGCATCTTGTCCTTTGTCTGGTCTTGGGGTTGTGGAGGTAGGTATTTGTGTGGTCTATTAGTCCTTGGGACTTACTGTTTCATTGTGTCTTGATTTCCTTTCCTGTAGTTGGGGAGGGACCAGTAATGGCATTCTGGCTGGTTGTGCATAAGCATTTAAGACGCCAGTCACAGCTCATCAAAGGAGGGTCTGTGTATTTGTAGCTTAGGTCATGCCAGTTGACCTTCATGTACTTGAGTCTAAGGAAGCTCTTCATACCGCTGGGTCTTGAGACTCATTTTGTCAGGTGTTTTGTTATGGTTAAGAAGTTTTCATAACTGTTTCTCCTGTATACTCAAAGATGAGTATGTACAACATATATAATAACATACTTTAAAAATATATTTGTATGTGTAATTCTGTTTGCCTTCTCCCCCCTATTCAGTGTGAGTGTCTGCCCATGCATCCCCTCAGAGGTCATTGCAATTACTCTTGATTCAGGATTGTCACATTCACCTTTATGTGTTTTGAACTCTTATGCTGCTCCCAGCAACTGACTTTGCTTTGCTCATTTTGTGCTGACTGCGAAGGCCTGAACTTGACTTCCGGACTTAGTCTGTTTCCTTTGTAATGAGCGTGGAGCGGAGTCTGTGTGGTCAATACGCTGAAGCCCAAATTTAGTGTAACATTCAAAGGTCACTGAACAGACTGAAAAGGTGCTGCTAAATAGGTTCAAAATATATGATTTCAATTTATTGTTGTCTTTTTCGGATCAAGAAAGGGGAGGAGTCTCCCCGAAAGTTCAGTGATTAAGTCACCAGCCGCCTTCTATTTTGGTAATTGTGGTCATTGATATTTCCTGGAAATTTCCCCTCGTTCTATTAATACTGTTAAAGGGGGCTGCAGTAGTGACTCACTTCAGGAAGTCAGCCACCATTCGCTTCCTCAATCTCACCAAACAGTCCCTGTGCATGAAATCAACGACTTCTGCAAATGAGTTACTTTATGGCTTTCCAAAAAGTTCTAGAAAACACAGCTTTTGTGGTTCTGTCTGGGCTTCCTACCATGACGGGGAATGAAACCCAAGTTCACATTTTACTTTGTCTTGTTCTTGAAATCTTTGACCAGTGAGATCATCAGGTCTCTCTCTCTCTCTCTCTCTCTCTCAAGAGCACTCCCACCTGCTGTCTAGCAAAAGTCCCTTGACAGTTATATTGGCTAAGTGTCACCCGTGGGCAAGGGACATTAGTAGGTGTGGAATCCTGCAACTTCCAGCACAGTCTATGCTTCCTCACATGTGTTGTTGGTTATATGTTTCTAAAATGCACTCATTCCCCATCAAATTCAGGCTCCCTTGAGTATCACTGAGTGTATTCGACAGACCTAATGCCTGCCTTGAGCAAGCTGCTAGTCCAGAGAGGGTACTATGAATTATATTGATGGATATCCCCAGAGAAAGCAACTTCATAAAAGCTGTAGACTGTAAAGATTTTATCTTAAGGGAATCGAGTCTAGCAAACATTTGTAAAATTGTATAGAATAATGATAGTCATTTTAAGTCTGTTGTTTATACTGTTTGGAATTATTCTCATGTGTGTTCCCTGCTTCTCTCTCTCTCTCTCTCTCTCTCTCTCTCTCTCTCTCTCTCTCTCACACACACACACACACACACACACACCACTATGATGCATTTATTTGGTACTTACTATTTTTCACCTTGGATGACTGTAATTCATGGTCACATTTTGGCATGTCTGAAAGTTCATTGGTTAGAAGTAGTGTGTGACCCACCTCTGTTCCCTCCTCACCACTGTGCTCTAAGTGGTCAGGGGTTCAATATGTCCTGTCAGTGTTAGCTGCGTGACTTCCCTAAGACAAGTCAGTCAAGTACTGAGGGTTTCAGGATACATGTCTGGAAAAGAGGATGACCATCGGTCCCTCTTTGTCTGTTGTTGGGGAAAGAGCTTGTTAGGTGCATGGATGTGGTTCAAACTCAGAGTGACACTAAGTAGCCCAGGATGAGATACTCCCAATTATTCCTGTGCTTGAGCCCTTTGTAGCCATTGCATCCATCCATTTCCCTGAGGGTCTCCCCCCATTTGTGATGACTCTTGTGCTTGGCATGGACTGCCAGAGGCACAAAGGTTTCTTATGAAGGTTAGGCCTCATATTTAAAGTTATTTTAATAGTGTCTGGCACTCAGTGACCACTTACTAAATGTTATCATTAATAAATGATTTTACTGCTACTTATAAAGCGGTGGCATTTTCTTCTAGGATTTTCTTCTTGTGCTTTATGATTGACAGAGAAGAGACACACAGTCTAGGATTTCGCATCAGCCTTCCTTTATATAGGCGAGTAGATGTAAATATGCTGTTTTAGTTGTATACATCTTGCATTCTTATATGATTGCTGACAAAACATTAAAGAAAAATGATGCTAACATTTTCCCCTAGATGTCAATTCATGTTCTCATTATAGTCGCAGATTTTCTCCTGATACTTCCAGCCAACCCAGAAATTCTGCCATCAGTGCCCTCATCCAGTGGCACCGCGCGACCTTCGGGACTCACTCTGGTTCTTTCTTTAGGCGCAGTGTCTTTCACATCCTCTGTAACCACCTCCCTCCATATTCTCCTGGGACGGAAAACTTAGGGGAAACAAAGGGAGAGAGAGGTTGGGAAAGTTTTTGTGAAGAACAAGCAAGAGGAGAGAGGAGAGAAAAACAGAGCAAGGTGCAACATAATCTGAAGCCTGACAGTGTATGTGTTTGACTTTGGGATTTGTGTGTGAACAAATCTGTCACAAGGCACTCCCTGTCTAGTGTGGCCAGAACTTTATACCTCGCCCCTGCGCGGCAGAGATCTTGGGTTTCCCCTTTTCACATCTGGGGTAGGTCATCATTAGCAAGTAAGTGTGTTCAAGAATCGAGTCCAGATTTTCAAACTCCTGAGTGAATTTTCATCTTTAGCTATGATAAAGAGAAATATTTCAAAATTTCACTCATTTTGTATGTTGAACAGGATATATTTAATACTAATGATGAGCTATTGAATGCATTTTAACTATGGCTCTACAATACTGATATGTGAATAACATGAAAGTTCTCATGTTACACAAATGATTGACATCCAAAGGCTCATAGGAAGACACACCTGTCTTCTGAAAGAACCAACTTCAACTGCATTCACTGCCACTAAGTCCCACCGACTCATCGCCGCCCTTCAGAACAGGGTGGAGCTGCCCCTGGGAGTTTCTGAGACTAACTCTTTCTTTTTTTTAATTATTATTTTTTTGTGTGTGGCATCACTGCCCTGGTGGGAGTAAGATGCCCGGCCTGGATCCTGGAGAGCTGTTGCTGGATTTGAACTGTCAACCCTTGGGCTGCAGTCCCACACACAACCACTAGGCTACCAGGGCTCAACCGAGACTAACTCTTTAAAGGAACAGAAAGCCTCACTTCTCTCCCTCAGAGCAGCTGGTGGTCTCGAAGTGCTGACCTTGTGGTTAGCAACCCAAGGGGTAGCCCGAAGCCTGTTACCGTAGCCTGGAAAATCCTGCGGGACACTTCTGGGTGAATACGAGATTGCCATGAGTCAGAAGCAGCTGAATGGCAGCTAGCAAAAACAAAAACCGACACAAACCAGGAGATCATGCAAAGGCTGGGTGGTGGGTTAAAGTTGAACATTTGCTTCCCCTTTTGCAGTGTTGCTCAAGGTCCTAACAAGCTACAATGGCAGTGGCATGGCATTTGTCATCACTTAGAGGTCTTCAAGCTCATCTCCTCACCCTCACTGCTCTAGTTCCTTTTCTAAGAACTGGATCTTGCAGCTGGTATGAAGGAGGGTGGCCTTGACGGCAGTGAGTGGGTTGGAAGTCGTTTTGAAAATGCAGAGTTAGTACAGAATGGGTATTCTCACATCTACCTCAACTTAACCATTGTAGGACATAGCACAATTTCTAATTGCATATTTGCATAGTAATTTGATTACTGTCTGACTTCCGGACTCAGTTGTAAATATATGTGGACAAGGACCAGATCATTTTACTCAAGCCTGTGAGCTCTAAGGGTTTAGTGCAATGACTACTGCACAGTAGATTCATAGTACATAACCGCTCTGTTAATGAATGAAGAAATGGATAAGATAGATAAAGACTGACAAAATTTTGAATGTTGGAAGGAATCGGAAATATTTGAATTTGAGTGAATGGAATGTTACTGACAGCCCCCTGGGTTCCACACGTTGGCACATATACCTACAGGGTTTAGAGATAAAGATGACTTGATTTTAATCCTCAAAACAAATAGATCCATGGGAGTGTGGCCTGCACACCTAAAGTAGATAACATGACTTAGAATAGAGTTCCAGGCAAAGCCTGATGGGAGCACCAGAAAGAGATAAGGTTTAACTTCTGATCAGAGAGATTAGAGAACGTTTTCTGGAGGTAGGTTTCCTCTCATTGATTGAAAGTTGGTTGTCTGGGGGAGGAGGTCAGGTTCAGAAAGAATAGCACATGTTGTGGATTTTGGATGGACATGATCTGCTGGGTCACAGGGCAGGGACAGTAGGCGTGGTGAGTGCCACTTTTGACTGGAAATGAAGTTACATGTGTTCCTCATTGTTTTGCTTTCTTTAGCAATTATTACATTTCTTTCTTTGACCCTTTTCAGTCAGTAATCCACGCTATCATTCACTCTTTCTCTCTTCGCCCTGTCTTTCTTGCTAGACTTGAGATTGAGATGTGTGCAGTGGATTATTTTGAAAACGATCATTGCATATTAACATGGCAGACAGCTGGTCTGGACAATGATGTATGTGTTTTGTAGTTTGTGGCATAAGACAGAGGGAAGCAGAAGCTTGCTGGTTTCTGAAGTTGGTTTCTTTTGCTTTCCTTGCTCCGATTGTCATGTAGTTTCGTTCCTAACTTGGCTGAGGAGAATTTTTTCAACTGAAGACTTAAACACTGTGTTTGTCTACAGTCCACCCCCAATACCCAGATGGGACTCCATCTCAAGGATTCTGACCTGAGTCAGTCCTAACATAAATCAAATGTCTCCTTCCCTCCTGTTCTTTCTTTCCTCTTCTTCTTTGTTTTAACTATTTATTGCCTTTAATTATTAGTATCTTTTAAAATTCAATTTTCATTTGCTGTGGGGGTTGGAAACATAACCATAAATTTACTAACAGATGAATTATATGCTACATAATTGTATATATGACACACTACTTTAGGGCACATGAGTCAGTTCTAAGGCACAGTGACCTCGAGAACAGCGGAAGGAAACCCACGCCATCCTGCCCCATCCTCGCAACTGTGTCTGTGCTTGAGCGCACGGTGGCAGTCACTGTGTGTCCGTCTCGGGGAGGCGCTGCCTTCCTCTTTTTCACTGACCTTCTACTTTACCCAGTCGGATGCCCTTCTCCAGGGACTGGTGTCTGTGACATGAAGTCTCACCATGCAGGCCTCAAAGAAGCATTCGGCTGTCCTGCTTCCAAGACAGATTGGTTTGTCCCTTGGGCTGACAGTCTGTGGTATATTTTCCATGTTCTTCACTATAGTACGATTTAAACACATCAGTTCTTTGATAGGATATACAGACAAAACAAAACACTCAAAGAAGGGATTTGTTTTAATTGGAGCACGTTTTACCTGGAAGATGCTCTTTTAACTGGAGCAGATTTTTGAGTCGGGCTGAGCCTGTCTCTCCCAGAGTCCCTTTGTGATAGTGCCTACTCCCCCAAGGTGTCTTCTGTGCTTTATTCTCTGTTGCGTACCACGCGGGTACTTTGTGTTCAGCATGCCCTCTGACTTTGTAAGGAAGCTGAAGGCCCTGGCTGCCTGAAGCACAATGCTCACTCCAAGAACATGTTGATAAATTTGTGTGTCTACTTAAAAAAAAATTTATTTTTTAAAGATAAGAACATTTTCCCGAGATTGTAAAGAGACATACGAGACAACCTTTCTTTGTTTCTAAGGCATAGGCTAGCTGGCATTCTGCAGTGCTGTGCTGGGGAGCGGGCACTTAGAGTTGGGCTACCACCCCTGAGCTTGCTTTCTGTGCCTTTTTGACTGGCATGAGTGTACAGAGGAGCATAAACTGCCTGTCACATGGAGAAGAAGTCGTTTCTATACTTAAACCCACTGTCACAGCCTCATTTTGGACTCATGGTGACTCTCCAGACAGAATTGAACTGCTTTGGCTTTTCAAGGCTATATATTTTAACAGGAGCAGAAAGGCACATCCTTCTGCCCTGGAATGGCGATCTTATGGCTAGCAGCCCAACAACTGATGTGCCAAACCCCCAGGCATTCTTCTTTGTACACTTGAGGCTTGGACTCCATCAGTTGTGTATTCCTTTACTACCCATGCCCCAAGTGAACATGAGTATATTTCCAGCAGAATGGAAGAACAGAAGGCAAGCCACTCAGCCGACCAAACCCCAGTTTCTCCCCTTACCAGATGGAGAAATTATGGCCACACATCATCTCTCTGCATTTACTTCTCCCTCCAACGGTCCATTTTGCGTGAAGGTGTATTTTAAATGGCAAGTGCTGCCCAACTAGCAAGGAGTGTTGGTACCCCTTCCTCTGCCTCAGAAAACATGGTCACAGATGCTAGCTGTAATGTATCCTTCTCTGCTCTTCTGACTCCAGCAAAGCTCAAGGACTTTCAGAACTTCTTTTGCTGACGTTCCTAATTAGCAATACGGAGTCTAAGCGTTGTCTCAATCCTCCCCAATCCTTAACAAGTGTTCCGGTTTTAGCCGTGCCATGTGCCCGACAGGAAAGAATGCGTTTCCATCAGAACCTTAATTTATCAATCTTCCTGACCTAAAATTTTTAAATTTGCCAGCTTAGATGATTCATGAACAGAGTATTTATCCGTGCCTTCACTTTTCTCCAGGGAACAAAAGGAAATGGCTCACCCTAGCACTTCTAATAAAAACTCATTCAGCAACGGGTGGTGTGTCCTTAATTCTGTCACATGTGACTTAGGAGCGTACTCTGAGTGGAGATGCTTCACGCTGCAAACACACTGGTTAATTTTCAAATATGTCTTCAGAGCGGCCTCAAACCTGTTCAGAAGCTATGTTTTTCCTTCCCACATTAAATTTTCCAACTTGGATGTTTTATCTTTGTGATTTCAGGCATTTTTCAACTTCTTGGACAGAGAAAAACGAAATGATTTCAATAACTTAAGCTACCAGGATGACAAATTTTCTGCCTGGACAGGGTTGGTATGCCTGTGCTGCATTCTTCATCAGATAATACAGACCATCTCTGCGTCTCTGTGTGAGCGAGGGCTGAGATCGAGGCTGGTGTATGCGAAAGGCAGAAGAGGTCCATTCTGAGAAATTAACACACACACACACACACACACACACATACACACGCAGTTGTGGCAGAAGGGCTCTGTAGTTTTTGTTGTACATCCAAGTCCATAACCCCAAAACAAAAGGTAGTTTCTACTTCTTTGATTACATGCAAATAGGAGAAGCCATCTGTTGTACTGGAGCTAGATTTAGTCTCAAGTCTTTTAGGAAAGAAAAGATGCACATATTAGTCCATTATTTTTAAAAAAGAGATTCATTCACTGGAGCAATGTTTACTGAAATAAACATTTGCTGAATACTGTTCTCACCTTCTCTTCTGGGGTTTATTTGGTAAGATCTGAAGGGGAAGACCATTAAAAAGGGGGATAATAGCTTGGGTGGTGAAACCTATGCCTGACCTCCCTCCTCTACCACCAAACCCCTACCCATCTTCTACTCCCCACCAGACAGACCTAAGATTGGGTGCCAAAAGTTCTTTGTTAGTCGTCAGTAATATAGAACAAATGTAATGATTTGTTGCCAGTTTGATCATGATGAAAGGCCTCTCTTTCGATGATTCATTGTCTCATCTGCTTTCTGTATGTTGCATCTGCTGGGAAGCAGTGGATACCTGCCACTTTTGCGTGGACCACATTCAGTTTTCGGGTAAAACAATTCCCATGCTCTGCTCAGAGTTCCTGGTCTGGCAGATGTGCTCTGTGCCTAATCATCTCAGGAGAGTCTTGTTCACAGTGCTTATCTTAAAAGGGGTTCTGGGGGACCAGTGAAATGACTGGAAGCCTCTCTCTTTGGTAAATGTCGGTCTGGGCTCATCACTGGAAGCAATGTGCAGGTTCAGCTTCCTTTACTACTCAACTCTCACATGGTCTTTTTGAAACAGTGAAAGTAGCAGGTGGCAGCCCCCTCTCCCCTCCCCTCACCCCGTCTCTCTAAGTATGTCTCTCTTTGAAGCTGTCCAGACACTGCCAGCAGCATGGTCAGGGTCAAAACATCATGCAGTGCACCATAGATTTCTTCGGCTCTTTTTCTTTTCAAACTGTCAGTGTCACTTGGTGGTTACTGTGGAGGGCTGTTAGTATCTCTTTTATTTAGCTTCTGACAGATGCAGGTTTTTAACGCTGTGTTCTCAAAGCACCTGTAAATGCGTTTGTGTTTAATCCAGACCCCCTCTCTTGTTCTTACCTAATTTCTTTGAGTTTAATATGTTTATGATGCCAATTCCTAAGGCGTCCTTCCACTTCTCTCGGGTTACCCTTGTTGCCTTTCTCTAAGTCCTGGGTCATTTCCTCCTCCTTCAGCACTTCTCTACTTTTCTCCAGCATGGCAGTGGGTTCAGTTTCTAGAGGATGAGTGTACCAAGCTGTGCTCATTCTTCTTTTGCATTCCCTCCATGTCCAGTTTTATTCTGATCCTCATTTCTAAACTTTCTAGAAATCTTGCCTTTTTCATAGAACTGATTTTCTGCCACAGGTTCGTAGGTATTTCTTTCCAAGAAGACTCCGCTGCCACATGTGTACAGGCAGAAGAGCTGATCTCTGTCCTTCAGTGGTCACCGTGAAAATTATGGAAACTTCAGACAGTCTTAATTGGGAATTGTGGTCTAGGTGTTGGATGTTTTCTTTTCTTTTTTTGGAGGGTACGAATTCCTTTGAAAGTAGAGAACTGCGAAGAAAATCCCCAGAGAACATTTAGGCTTGTTAGTCTTTATGGTAAGATTGAGAATTTATACTTTCAAGTCACAATGGGAGCTTTTTCAAAGCCACAAATACCATGGCCACACCTTCTGGAGATTTTGATGGGATTCTTCTTCACTGGATCATGCATTAATACTTAGTAATAGTTTCCCTGTGAAACCAGCATTGTGAACCCCGAGTTCATCAGGATGCTTCATTTTATAGGGAGAAAGTAAGTCCAAAGCAGAATCAGTTTTCTCAGACTCCCTTAGCAGAAGGCTGGAGACATCGGGCTCAGAAACTGTATCTTTCAATTGACAGGCAGGGCTGTTTCTCCTACAAGTACCACCATGTAGTTTTCAGTTCCCTGTGCTAGGTTCTGCACTCTGGTCCTTTGTGTCGTAGAGAACTCCCCAGCCTAGATCACACAGGGAAATATGCTGGACCTGGTTCTCGGCTGCACTTTCTCAATGTCCTAAAGAAGTAGAGCATTTAAGCTGTGAACTCAAGGTATAAAGGGGAATCTGGATAATTGAGTGTCTAGTGATTACTTTTTTTAAAATTAGGGGGTCTTGCATCTCATCACAATCCACACATTCTTCCAGTGTGTCAAGCATATTAGTACATATGCCACCGTCATCATTTGCAAAGCTTTCTCTTCCCACTTAAGCCCCTGATTTCAGCTCCCCATTTCTTCCTGCTGCCTGCCCTGGCTGCCCATCCTCATGAAATTTCGATAAGTTATAGATGATTAATTCCAAATCTTACATTCACCTCCATCACCCCTTGCCCACTTTACTACCGTTTGTCCCCCTGGGAGGGAGTTCTAGTTGATCCTTGTGATCATTTTCCCCTTTCTAAAGATTCTTGCAGAGAAGGTCATAGGGTTTGACACAGTACTTCAAAAAGATGGGATATATTTGTAAGGATTACTTGTACTTGTGGTATGCTGTTCAAACTACCTCTTGAATGAGGTCTCACTTTCAAGTTATAACAGGTCTTTTTGAGGTTTTTGAGCTTTGGAAATTCTTTGCCACTGAACTTTCTCCTCTCTGTGTAATGGAGCTGTGGGTCCCGTCTCCCTCCGTTGTTAGGATCCTCTGAGTTGACATGATGATGAATGCTGGCACGTGGTTTAAAAAGGACAGTCAATATCAGTTGTTTTGATGTAAGGCTGGCCTATATGACATTTGCTCTAGAAACTAAGATAGGAGCAAATATGTAGGCAGATGAAAATCCGACAATTTTGTCCAACACGGTATTGAAGAGGACTTAGGTGGTTGTCTAGAGACAAGTTGCCTGTCTTGAAACTGCATGCAGGACACTTAGTGCAAAGGAACAGGAACGAGTGGACCTGTCAGCGACATGCTCTCCTCCTTGCTCTGCAGCATCCCAGTGAGTTCTCCGATCCCAAAGCACAGCCCGAGCGACGCATTCAGGAAGAACCTTTAGCTGCCCTTCCAGGGTTCGCATGTTGCATTGACATTTCTTGCATATGCAAGGGAAGGCGTAATGAACACATTATTCTTGAAGCATATTTCTTTTGGACGGGGAACCGTGTGTTCCACACTGATCTCGGGTTCTTCCTTCTTAGATCTGTGCTTACCTGAGGCAACAGAGCAAGCATCATCTTGTTCTGTATGAGGGCATTTCTTATTGAAGATCCTACAAAAGAAAGGAATTTACATAAATTCAACACAGCCAAGAGACCATTGGTTTATGGTGCATCAGAACATCCAAGTCGCTGAAGGTCATCAAGGTGGAAGATGCGCCAGCCCTGGCTTCCTGGGAGTGAGCATCAAGGATTTCTACTGTAGTGCTCTTCTACCTACTTGATGCCTGTGTGCTTTGTCTTTTGATATCTAGGCGATCCAGTGGGTTGAACATTATTTTTGCATGCAATGCCTAGCCCATTCTTTCTCCTTTTTCTTAGCTCCCTCCCTGTCATCCATTTTCTTTCTATTTGCTTCCTTCTTGTCCCTCAACCCTAATTTCCAGACTGTTCCCTGGATTCGTACTCTAGCGTAGATAGGCATTTGGTAAACATCTATACATATACATTCATGTACATACACAATTTTACATGTATAGTTATAGATGAGGTGACTTCAAAACCTTTATGGGGAAAAACAAGATAGAATGAAGAGATAATGGAATTTTTCAACCAACTTTTTAAAGTCCTCATCTCGTACACATGCATGAATCTTTGAAAATATATAATATTTTTAAAATTGCATTGTAACATTGCTTAGCAGTCATCAGCTACTTTACACATGTATAGCTCTAATCTTAGGCCTAATCTTAGGCCCACCCTTCTTGCTTATCCTCATGTACTGTCTTTGCGTGTTGCAATGTCTTCCCCTAGGCTGATTCCTGCTTGGCATACTGCGGAGTCTTCCATATTGTGTACTCTCCATTTCATTGATTCTTTCCTTAGCGACAAATCTCCAAACTACCTTCAACTCAATGATCTAACAAACAGAACAGTGATAAGCATCTTTTCTTCAGGGTTCATGACTACAAAGGGGGAACTTGGTCATGGTGTGTTTTCATAGTCGAATTTCACTAATTATTTCATATCCATTTTTTAATGAGGTTGCACTATGGTCCATTTCTCCTGGTAGATCGGTTCAGAAAGACAAAGAAACTCAGTGGAGTGCCATTGAGTGGACTTTACCTCATCGCAACCTATAGAGGGGTTTCTGAGGCTGTACATTTTTTATGGGAGGAGTTAGCCCCGCGTTTATGTGAGTGGCAGCCGGTGGGTGTGAATCACTGACCTTGTAGTTAGGAGCTCAACCGTTAACCTGATAGTGCAACCTGATATTTAGAATATTCGTGTTCTCTGTAAGGTTCCTAGCATATGGCTTCACATAACTTTCTATGTTTTCAAGTCAGGCTGAGGTCCACAAGTGTGTATTCATGATGTGGATACAGTGGTGGCTCCCAGTGTCCGACGATGTCCTCTGTAGGATAAGCTGATACAGTCTCTCCAAGTTCCCAGGGGGAAACACGACTTGTTTCACCAGGGCAGAGTGCCCACTTCTATTCAAATAAATTTCTAAGATCAATTTTATGAGATAAGCATACTGTCCACTCAGCAATGACTTTGTGGGTAAACAAATTCTCTGAGAAGCAGTGTGGTCCGGGAAGGACGTCTCGCTGACATTCCCATCTATTCCTTTACTTGCACAATGTTGTGGAGTCACAACCATTCCTCAGACCATTTCTGGGTACTTGGAAAGACCATTGAGCAAAGCATAGGCAAGGCTCCAGATATTCAGAGACTATCGAGTAACTAGGGAGATAGGTCATGATCAAATACTCACATGAACATAAACCATGGCAAGTGCTATGAAAAGGAAGCAGGGGCCATGCTTATTTGATGCAGATGCAGGTTGGAGATACTGTAGATCAGTACAACTTTAGGGTTAGATAACATTATGGGGAGGAATATTCAGACGGAGAATGAATATTCTTGAAAAAGAGGCAAAGGGAATTGACATCTTCAAATAATGGGAAGGCCAGCATTGTGTCACAAGCTTTTATTCCCTTATTGAATGCATCTTTATTGAGTGCTTACTATATGCCAGAATGAGCCGTGAAAGACAGGACAGAAAAATGGGCAAGCGCTGCCATCGTGTACACATCTGTCTGTGGATTTCTCTAAGACAAGCAGCAAGCACAGGTGCCAGCATTCATCCTTACAGTGTTGTTTCAGATGTCTCTGAAAGTACAGTTTGGTGGGGACCATTTTCAAACAAGGCACGGTAGATAAATGTAAAATAGGAAGTCGAGCAATCAGAAATAGCTAAGTTTTTCTCTAGTTGTGTTTCTGTGCCTTACCGCTGTCAGTAGGGATTACCCCAACCATACCTTATGTAGTGTTCAAAGGAATAGAATAGCTCTATCAGTAGGTTGCTCTGAGCTTGAACCACCATCTCTTGCTTCTAATTTCTATGGAAAGATTTGCTTGCTCCCTGAAAATGTCAGGCTATCATCTGCTTTGTTCCTTGTTGTCTGCCATGATGCATTGCGCTACTTTGCATTCACTTATTTGCTGTTAAGGGGTTATAGCATGTTTTCTTTATCTTTTACATGTCCTTTATATGCCATGTGATGAGAAAGAAAAGCAACAAATAAGAAAAAGATCTTCGCCAATTTTCTCCTGCTCCTAGTGCTTAGACCTTAAATGTAATCCTGCAAACCTACCTAAGTTTCTTCCCCCCTCAAATTTCAGCTGGTGTTGAGTGGCAGCATGAGGTTTGCCTATTAACCTTTGCTTTATTTTTTTTAGTTATTTTATTGGAAGCTCATACAACTCTTTTCACAGTCCATACATGCATCCATTGTGTCAAGTACATTTGTTGCCATCATCAACATTTTATTTCTACTTGAGCCCTTAGTATCAATGCCTCAGCCCCCCCCCCCACCCTCCCCCGCCCTCTCCCTCCATCCCTCCTGAACCCTTTATAATTTATAAATTATTATTTTTTCACATCTTACACTGTCTGGTGTCTCCCTTAACCCACTTTTCTGTTGGCTGTCCCCCAGGGAGAGGGTTATATGTAGATCATTGTGATTGGTTCCCCCTTCCTGCCCCGATATTTCCCTTCCCTCCCCTGGTACCACTACTTTCATCATTGGTCATGAGGGATTTATCTGTCTTGGATTCCCTGTGTTTCCATTTCTTATCTGTACCAGTGTACATTCTCTGGTAGGATTCAGGTCAGGGCAGTTGGGTGGGGTGGGGGGACGGCAGAGGGGGGAAGGTGGGGAGGAAACTTTTAAAAACTAGAGGAAAGTTGTATGTTTCCTTGTTCCTATACTACACCCCGATTGTCTGGTCTTCCCTGTGACCCTTCTGTAAGGGGATGTCCAGTTGCCTATAGTTGGGCTTTGGATCTCCACTCAACACTACCCTTCATTCACAATGGTATGATTTTTTGTTCCCTGATACCTGGTCCCATTGATACCTCTTGATCCATGTGGGCTTTGTTGTTTCTCAGCTAGATGGCCGCTTGTTTATCTTCTAGCCTTTAAGATCCCAGACATTATATCTTTTGATAGCCTGGCACCATCAGCTTTCTTTACCACATTTGCTTATGCACCGACTAAGGTTGAAGTCCACATGTTGTATAAAGTATGCCAACAGTAAGGACTTAAGAGAGTAGTCTGGTTTATCTTTGGGGTTGATGGTGTTATTCTGTATTTCAAGAAAAATTCTGTTTTGATATACTATATTTCATGATTTATATTACCTATTTCCAGTTATCACCCCACACCACATCAGTTCTTTTCCTGTCTACATCCTTCTTCCTTGAGCTTCAAGCTCAACTCTGAAGCTAAATCCATTCAGATAGGCAGAAGCATGCAGATAAGTCTGTAGAGAGGCTCATGGGAAATGGATTGTGGTGGGTCATTTAAAACTCCTCTTTCACTGGTCCAGCTTTGTGTCCTTTTGTTTTTACATCTCTTCTCTTCCTCCTGCACCTGTTTCTGATATTGCACAGTCCCTTTTGCCTCTTGGAGACTTTCTTCCTCCCTGGGTTTGCGTAGCCACCCACACTGCCTCCCCAGCAACTCTGCCTTGCCAGCGCAGTGTGCCGTCCCTCTCTGGATGTTCAGTAGTGCAGGCCTTCAAGGCTGTTGGTCAGCAGGAGCTCAAAAATTAACCCGAGACCATTGGCACTCGTAGTTTGAAGCTATGGTGTTTCTCATTGAGAAATCAATGCATCTCTTTGGTTTGGGTACGATGATTTGTTTATTCTCAAGAATTTCTCCTTGGACTTATAATTGCAGGTGAACTAATTGTTAATGTGGTCTTGTATAGTAGGAATTCCAAATTAAATCCTTAATCTGAAGTATTTGAAAACAACTTTTGGTTCATGTGTTGTGCAGAAGGATGCACTTTGCGTCTTATATTCTGCACAGTACTCTTCATTTGTTATTGGAAAACAACTTCTCTTGCTTTGTTTTCTTGATGTAAATGATGTGACATTAATTGTCAGTACCCTCTTTAAATTTGTCTTTTCAAGACATGAATCAGAATCATGATTCTGGGTTCAGTTGCCAATAGTCTGGACAATTGAAGTGGAAGGTTATGTAGTAGGTAATGTAGCTACTCTTTCATTAAGCTGGATGTTTTCAGGGCAATTAATATAGTAGAAAATTTAGTTGAGACCCACTGAACTCTGCAGGCCTTCACTAATGGCAGCATTTTGAAATCAGTAGACTATTAACTGCTCCATGCATTGACAGGAAGGCAACATTTAGTAAGCTGCCTATTCTTTTTAGAAAGATCATGGTTTTTGTCAAGTGGAATCTGCACACATCCAAGAGAAGATGATTTTCTTTAAACTAAAGGCATGTGTCACTCATTGCTTCGAAAGGATAAACTTTCTGAGAAAAGGTGATCACATCATTGGTTTTCCTTTATTGGTGACATAATTGCTGACTGACGTTTGAGATAGTGAATTTTGTTCATCATTTGCTGTGTATTCATATGAAGCATGGATGATAGTTGCCCACAAATGATTTGGACACTTGATTTAAAAATGAGACTTAAAATGAACTCTGCCATGATATACTGACTAGAGAATGAGATGGATAGTGTTGATGGCATTTATTGGGCAAACAAGACAAAAACAGCTCTCAATATTTAACCCTTCAGGGGGATAATTATTTGTCCAACATCTATCAGGGGATCTTCTGTTGACTAGTGAAGTGAAGCAGATGGTCGTTGACAATGTGGAGGTAAATCGGTCTGTTTTCCTGGGCTGGATCACTCACTCACTCACTCACTCATTCATTTGAATTCATTCATGCTGCACTGCACTGATACTAGGAATCGCTGCACTGTGTGCTATAGGTAATGGAGTCTCAGGGCACCCTCAGCCCATTAGGAGATAATGAATGAATCAAATTGGTGGATTGGGATATGACCAGCAGAAAGCGAGCTAATCCTTCACTTTGTTTCTAACACTTTAGTTGGGATAAGTATTGTTTGGGTCAGCATATTTACTTTCTATCTGTAGGGGAGTTACAGTTAAGTAGCTATATAGAGATACACTTTTAGGCTATGGCAATCAGTGATAATGATCCGAAACTCAGATAGTACATGAGAATGCAATGAACTCAGAGAACAATTTGAATGAAAACACTGGCATGGCTGAATAGAGCCAGCCTCTTTTGAGCTGTACTTGAGCAGTGGGTTTAATTCCAGGGATTTGGGCATCGTGAGGAACATGGATGTGCTTAAGAGTCTGAGAGCATTTCATAATATTGCCAAAAAACAAATCTTTTGCCACTGGTGGCACAACCCGCCTTCGCTTCCAAACTTCACGTGACCACTCCGTGACCACTTCACGTGACCACTCCGAGGCAAAAGGACTGAGCTAAACAAAGGGGCCCAGAGCTTTAGGGAATGCCTGTGGATTCATGAGAAAAGGAGCTTGCCTCTAAGAGGCTGAAGAAGAAGTGTGCCTGGAGTGACAGGATAATAGTCTGTCATTACGTTATAGATTGGCATAGAGAGGATGCAGCAGTCACTTAGTTCCTAATGCTTTGAGGAAAGGGCAAGAGGTAACTAGCCAGAGCTGGAGCTACTTCTCACAGGCAAGCAGATGGCTCTGGAAGTGACATTCACTCTTCAGAAACTTGCGTGGCATCAGAAGCATTTATTTTCTGGAGAGTTGCAGCATTTCCATTCTTTCAGTCAACTGAAAGAACTTTTGTTTTCTTTTTGCTGATTATGAGTGATCATGAGTGGTAGACTTGGCGAAGAATATGCTTTCCTGAAATTGGATCTTGTAAAAGGCTGAAGAGGTGAACGAGGAGGAGGAAGAAGAAGGGATCCTCAAAAATTTCTGAGCCTTCAAACTGAGGAAGGGTAGATGCCATGGCCTGCTCGGCCCTGTTGATGTACCATTAAATAAGAAAGTAAGCAACCTCTGAATGAGAGACAACCCCAGAATCATGTTGAGTGAAATAGTCTTGGATAAAGAATCTGGAGAAGATCCTAGAAGTTGTTAAAAGGGTGTAGGAAAGGGGTAGGAGTGAAAGACACCATTTCCAAAAGTACTTAGTATGCAAAGATGGGGTATAGAGAATCTTGGGATTTTTTCACACCGATATAATTCAGTTGGAGACCTTCAAGAAGTTCTTAAGAAACTGTAATGAAAAGAGAATGTAAGTTTGATGCCTAACCACTTCACCAGAAATGCCATTCTGCTTTAGAATCCTCTTGTCAAAAGTGTCAATTCTCCCAACATTTGCATTGCCCCTGGGGGTGGGGGTGGGGGTAGGTTGTTACGTTTTGAGAATCATCTGGATGATTTTATCAGTTGAGTTTTTTCTCCCAATCTAAGTCACTGGATTGATTGCTATACAAATAATATGACTGCTAATGAAAATAATAAGCATCCTATTGGTATTCAACTCTGAGCTGAAATGTGGAGTAAGAGATACCGTATTTTTAGTTCATTTCCTTAGGCAAATGCAAATGTTATGCTTGCACAGCTACCTCAGTCCTTCTCAAGTTAGATTTCCAGTGTAAATGATTTCTAGTAAAGATGAACCCCCATGATCCCCTTAGTCTCATAGCCACAGTGCACCTTGTAAACTGCTGAAGAGATCTTTGAGGGAGAACCTGGATAGGGGGTAGATTGTATATATATATATGTGAAATATTCAGCGAGGACTTGAGGCACTTCCAATGCTGAACATTCAATATATTACTGACTGAGAAGTGATTGAACTTGAACTTAGGCATTTTCTTGGTTCAGGAGCGCTGTCGATTGTTTTTCATGTTAAACACGACTGAGTCAGCTCACAATAACAAAGAACCTAGTTTAAAGTTGTTCACCCTTCTTAGCCTTGGGAGAGTGGGGTTGCTACTACATACATTAAATACTGTCCAGCCTAAAACCTTTTTTATTATGAAAACATTTTAGACATTTGCACAAAAGTAGTGAGAATAATATAATGAATTTCCATGAGTGATTTGCCTAACTTCAAAAATCATGAACTAAATCTTAGGTGACCTATTCCTAGCATGGCATCTGATTATTTTCAAAATAACCCTGGGTATCATAGCATTCATTGCTACTGTCAAGTTTAATATTTAGTTGTTGTGTCTACAAGATTTCTCTCAACAGGAGATAGTTTGTCGGGAGATGTTTATTGATTTGTGTGGTTTTTGCTTGTGCCCAGGAGTGGCTACTATTTTATGGAAGAAGAAGTTAGAAAATATATTCCATTGTTTTGGATATATTTCTGTTTTCCAGAGGTAGGGTTGACTTTTGGGGTAATTGGGTAAAGTTCCTATTTTTCAAAAAAATTTTTTTTCAATGATTTCATTGGGGGCTCTTACAACTCTTATAATATTCAATGCATCATTTGTATCGAGCATATTTGTACATATGTTGCCATATTCGTTTCCAAATATTTTTTACTTGAGCCCTTTGTATAAGCTCCTCTTTCCCCTTCCTTTTTTTTTTTAAAATAAATCATTTTATTGGGGGCTCATACAACTCTAAAGTACCTACTTGAGAAGGGTTTTAAGTTGCTTCTCAAGTAGTTCTGAGTATATTATAATCACTTGGTCAGATAGACAAGGTGCATATTGAAGAGTTCTTTGTCATAAACAACTGGCATTCTTCAGTGATCTAGTATGTTGTTTTAGTATCTTATTTATTGACTAGTTATCTGGTATCTAGGATAATAAAGCTGCTGCCCTCAAAAGGTTGGCAGCTTAAACTCAACCTGCATTTTTTAATTTGAATTATTGTGTCATGGTCTTAATTTTTAAAAGTCTTCTAAGAAATATACTGGAATGAGCTTGAGTTTAGCAGATTCTTTACAGACTTATTATCTTGATATTCTAAGTCCAGAGAGTGAGTCTTGGTGTACTTACGCACTCTAAATTGGATTTTTTTTTCTAACCTTGGTTACCTAGGAAAGGAACTCTAAAGAAACATTTATTATTAGATGTGGACTCAGGGAAGCTAGAGTAAGTGGGGGTTGGGGGAAGGGCAAGAAAAGTGAGGTAGGAAATGAGAATTTTTACCAAGCTTTCTGCTACTTGGCTAAATGCAAGTGCTTGCTTGGGATCACAACATGGCTTTCCAGAGGCTGAGCGGTCTAGTGAATTAGTGTGTGCAAGACACTGTGTCTGTGAGAGAAAAGGAGGGCTGGCGGTGGACTCCCTGTGCTCCCAGTACTTCCCATTGTCACTCTCTCACAGTGCTGGCCCTTTAGAGAATTTCCAGGGAAGCTAGACTGCAAGGCAGAGTGTTGTTATCCACTTTTGAGCACCCAATATACTTGATAAGCTGAAGTATAACTTGTGGTACTTAGTGTTTTAAAAGCCCTAAAAAGACTAGGGGAAAGCTATATACTGCTGCTTTGGGCAATGAGGATACACAAGGGCCCTGGAAAACCTTACAAACCAAGCGGATTGAGGCAGGTCACCTACCATGAAGGTCACGGTGAACCTCCCTCAAGGAAGTTTGGAATTTTCCTTGCTTAGAATGTAATGTTGGTGTTCTTCCTGGAAGGTAGCCCGTGGTATCAAGTAGAGAGACCTTGACCGAGTGAATCATAGGGGTCCACTGACCAGATCCGTTCATCACAGTGTTCATGGATTGTCGTCTGTAGAATAAGTGACTCTTTGACCAGTCCCAAGTATATTTTGAAAGATAGCAAACTGCCATCAGGCCACTTTGAGTTCATCGTGAACCTATAAAGGTACAGGAGAAGTGCTTCAGAGGGTCTCCAAATCGGTGAATCTTTGATGAAGCAGACAGCTGGCCTTCTCCTGTGAAGCAGGGGTGAGTTTAAGCCGCCAATCTTTGTGTTAACATCCTGATGCAGAACCCAATGTGCCACTGCATATATAATGTTCATTCTTTTTTTGTTTGTGATGAAAATTCTTCTATGTATGGATATATTTGTTTATGTTGGTTGGGATTTAATACTGATAACATGTCATTCCATATTTCAATCACATCAAGTAAAATTGTACAATTGCCACTGCAGTCAATTTCCAACCACTTTTTTCCTGCATGGACTCCTTGACATCATCTCCCTCTTACTTATCTGCCCCCTCCCCCAGAAGCCCTTATCCTCCTTGCTGTCCTTACAGGTACTTCAGTCCTGAATTTCAAATGCCAAAAACTGTAAAAACATATAACACAGCTTCAAGAGGGTGACCGTGATTGACATAACACCTGTAAAGCACACTCCACTATGAACAAACAAAATAATACAAAGTGAAAATACAGAACTTTTGGGAAAGCAGATCAGGTTCCACCTGCATAATATGGGGGAAATTGACTGATGAAGTTTTAACTGTTAAAGTCAGATTTAGGCCTGTGACCTTCTCTGCTTCTCTCCTAAACATTCTGTTTAGTGACCACTTCCTACCATCTCTCAATTAGAGCTGGAGGAGTTCATTGTGGATCTTGGGTCCCATTGTCATCCGTTACCTTCTGCAAATCTCTTTCTGGCTCTGATACTGATCCCGACTTGAACTTTGAATCATTTGGATTCCACTTTCAGGGACTGATGATGGTGTGCTTCTTCTATATGAACTTAGTTGACATCATCAATTTTTTTCTGATTATAGCTTCATATTTATCATGTCTGGATTGTTAATCATTTAGCAATCTGGTCTTCATGCCTAATGCTTATTCTAAATTTCTGAAGTCCTTGTATTAGTGTAAATTACTTTATAAATATTTATTTGTGGAATTATTCTTATAGAGATATATAGAAATAATTGGTTATCTGTACATATTATTAAAAGATTCCAGAATCTTTATCCAAATAACAATTGGTTTTGCATTCCTTATTAAAGCAGAAAACTGATGTCTGTTTCAGAGTTTAATCTGTAAGACTCAACAAAGCCTAATTCCTATTAAGTATTGACTTTTCCAGGAAACCCATTTTATTATTATTTCCATTTTGCAAAATATATTTCTTAAGCATACTCCTTTATTTAAATGAATCCACAGACAGTAGGATATTCTGAGAATCTGTTGTTTGAGGGCTTTCTGTACCCTAGCAATACCCCCAAAGAAGGAGAGAGCTTCATATTTCACATCAAAATGACCTCTGAATTTTAATTCTGAATGTGAACAATAGAACCATACTTTGGCTATATTTATGTTTCATTGGCATACTTCATTTTGAGATCAAGAGAATTTTGCTGTTGTATTCTATATTGTGTTTTAATCATATTTAGCTTTCTCATCATCTGGAATCTTGCTTAAAATTAAAGCCTTTGCATTAGAGTAAAAATAGTGTACATTTTCATGGCAGCTATGTGAAACATGGCATCTTTCTGGAACACTTGGTAAGTTAGTCAATTATATTAGGATGAAAACGAGCCTTAGCTTTATCCACCTTATAATGAAGTAGTATGTAAAATGAACATATGTCTCATTAATTTTTGGATGACACTAGATTTCTTGGCTATGTCAACATTTCCTGTAAAAATTCAGTCATCTAGTCACTGAATTATAAGTATGGAAGTAAAGAGAGGTTGCTTGGTCAAGAAATGTGACCAATGTATTCTAAAATTACGTATTTTACTTAAACTTCTGGGTAAGTGCTATATACTTTTTTTTGAAGGTTTTTTAAATTTTAATAAAAAGTTACACTTCTGGAAGGAACAGATGCTCAAAATGAATGTTTCTGTTTCTGAACAGAATCCATACACAAAAGATGTACAGACTTTAGGTTAGCTGGTGCCAGAGCACGATTATTAAAGACTATTGAGAGTTCTCACAAGCTACAAGTCCTTAGGGATTTTACCTCCATTTGAGATTCCATTTTTCATTCCTAATACAAGGCGAGTAGTTCATGTTGCTTCTTGAGTATCCTTTCTGGCTTGGACTCTGAAGCTCACTAACTGTTCTCAGGATGCACACAGAGTAAGGTGGGGAAACCAGACTGCTGTCCAGTGCAAACAGTGAACTTGTTCCAGGGCCCATTACTGTTGTAATCTTGGTCACTCATCATGTCTGCCCCTCAAATCAGTACTGGTTTTATTTTTAGTGTGAGCCATAGAGCCTCTCTGATAGCACAGTGGTTTAGCACTTGGCTTTTAACCAAAAGGTTACCAGTTTGAACCCATCCAATGTTCCTAAGGAAAGAGTTGTGCCATTCTCCTGTAAGATAGATAGCCTTCAGACCCCTCAGGGGCTGGTCTACTCTGGTATGTAGGTATCTACTTGATCATGGCATTTTTTTCTAGTTTTGCTTTATTTTGTGAGGTATAGCCTCCTCATTTATGACTTACAAACCACACTGATATTTCAGGAAACCATGGTCATGATTTATGAAACCATATGAAAAAGTATAATCATATCTGAATTTTAATTCAAAAGCTCTGGTGGTTCTGTCAGGTAATTGGTAGATAGCAAACTTCCAGTTGGATGTGCAAACCCAGAAGCTTCTCCTCTAAAATTTGTAGCTAGCCTCGACTCAGGGGGAGCAGATTTAGATCTTATGTTTTGAAATAATATTAAGAAAGTGTTAAAAACATTTTCAAGTGTTTGAAATCATGTGATTCTCCTGTTATCTTTTGGATAGACATTATATATACCAGTATATACACCAGTGCTCATTGATGGAGAAGAATCGACTTCGTACCTAAAATGGACTCTTTCCAGACTAAACTTCAAGTTGGTGACGCCTCAAATAAGAAATTCAAACAATTACTCCCCAAAGCAATCCTATCTCTAGAAAATAGAGAAATGCTTCAAACAATGGAATGTCAGGTATACAAGGAAAGACCAACATTAAAAAAACAATCAAACCTTTAAGATCCCAGACGCTATTTCTTTTAATATCTGGGCACCATCAGCTTACTTCACCACATTTGCTTATGCACAAATTTGTCATCAGTGATCAGCATCAGAAAGGTGGGCATGCAATGTTGTGATTTTTAGTTCTCAAAGCCTGAATACGGATCCCTTTGATATCTCATGGTCACACCAGCTGATGTGCTTCTTCCGTGTGGGCTTTGTTGGTTCTCAGGTAGATGGCTGCTTGCTTACTTTGAAGCCTTTAAGACCCCAGATGCTACATCTTTTGATAGCCAGGCACCATCAGCTTTCTCCACCGTTTTTGCTTATGTACACATTTGTCTTCAGTGATCATGTCGGGAAGGGGAGCATAAATGAACGCCAATTTAATAGAACAAAGTGTCCTTGCATTGAGGAAGTACTTAAGTGGAGGCCCAATGCCCATCTGCTGCCTTAATACTAACCCTCTTAAGTGTATGTACGTAGATCTATTTCCCCATCGTTATATATAAATATATTTACTATGTACATGCCTGTATTTAGACCTCTATAAATGCTCTTTGCCTCCTACTTCTCTCCTCTATTTTCTTTTATTTTCCTCTTGTCCCACTATCATGCTCAGCCACCATTGGGGTTTCAGTATTTTTCCCCCTGTTACATTACTCTTGCTCAATCCCTATCAGGCCTCTCACATCCACCTCGTCACTGATTTTGAATTACTTGTTTCCTTTTCCCTGGGTAGGTCAACCCCACCTCCTCCCCATCTCCCATGCCCACCCTCTCCCCAACCATCAGTCCTGTTATTTTCTCCCCCAGACTGTTGATCCAGCCTATCTTATCTAGATAGACTTGCAGAAATAACAATATATACTAGAAAAAAAGCAGGCATCCTAAGATGAAGCTACCAAAGAAAATAAAACAATGATAACAACAACCAAAAACCCCATGTCCAAAAAAATGTATATACACATACATATATACGTAAAAAATAAAAATAATGACAAAATAAAAATCTGTAAATAGTTCAAGGTCTGTTCATTGACCTCCAGGGGTGTTCTCAGGTTGAGTTGAATGGGGTGCTGGTACCAGGGACTTAGGTAGAAGATGTTTTGAAATGATGATAGTGACAAATGTGGTCTGTGTATAATTGACGTATGTATTGTTCATGAAAGGAATTGTATGAGCCCCCAATAAAATGATTTACTAAAAAAAGAACAGTCAACACAAACATCACATAAATAAAATAAGGAATAGAACCAGTTGACCTTATCAATTGATGTGAAAAGGCATTTGAAAAAATCCAACAAATTATCTAGTAAACTTATTCATTAGCAACAGAAGGAAATCATGTTAAAAGACATATATAGAGTGAAACCATTACCTTTGTTAATGTGAATGAGACAAGGATTACTTTTATCACCATCCTATTTAATATTGTGCAAGAAAGTGAAATTTAAGTCATCCAAGCTGCAAAAAAAGTCTACTTGCTGATGATCCCAAAGACTTGACAAGAAAATCATTGGAATTAATTGAGAGATTAAGCACAGTGGCAGGATATATGATCAACACACAAAAATCAATTAGATCTTCTTTACACTAATATAGAGCGCTCTGAAAAGGAAATCGAGAAAAGCTCATTATCTACTGTACCCACCCAGAAGAAGAAATACTTACTAGTAAATATAATCAGAGAAACAAAAGACCTGAACAAAGATAATCACAAAACATTACTATGAGAAACCAAAAGAGACTTACATAAATAGAAGAAAATAACATTCACATGAATAGTAAGACATGACATGATATATTAGTACACCCAAAGTGATCTACATATATAAAGCCATCTTGATCCAGATTTCAATATCATTCTTAAAAAAAATTATTGACACGTGCCATACAAATCAATGGTTTCAGTATATTAAGGAGTTGTATAATCATTGCCACAAACCGCTTTTGACTATTTTCTATATCCTTGTACCCCTTAATAACTTGCTCTTATAGCACAACTTCCCTACCTCTCTAAAAGCAAACGTTCTTCCATCCAGTTCATTCTGAATCATCATAGCCCTGGAGGAGGGAGAAGAACTGCCCTGTGGGTTTCAGAGACTATAACTCTTTCTGGGAGTAGAAATCATCCTCCTTTGCCTGCAGTGCAGTGCAACTGATAGCTTTAAACCACTGACCTTGTTTAGCGGCCCAATATACAACCACTACCCCATCAAGGCTCCTGTGCCATCCCTATGGAACTATTGATCTCACTACATATTTGCCTATCTCTGAATTCATATGAAAGAACTGATACAAAGCTAAGTCCAACTATGACCGTAGTATAAAACACAGAAAAGAACCTCAATCTAAAAGGAATCAGACGATACAAAAATGAAAACAAATTTTAAAATGGGTCAAAAGGAGGAACAAAAAATACATCAGTATCATTCCTTAAAGAGATGGAAAAACTGTCACCAACCATCATAATAATGTTCAAAGGCAAGACCTTGGTTAAGAAAATACTACCAAAGAGGAAGACCAAAGTAAAAGGCCCTACCCACTTTTCCCTTTTAAAACCTGCACAGCCAGGTTCAACCAAAGATAGTTATATTGAGCACTGGAACAGAACTGCGAACCCAGAAGTAACACACAGCTGACCTTTGACAAAAGAGTCTAAGCACATTAAAGGAGGGAAAATCATTCTCCATTAATAGATGGGAAAAAAAATTAAGACAAATGTAGATGTCCTAACACATGACATAAAGACCATCAAAAAGAATGAAAAACCCACAAGCAGAACACAAACTAGATTTAGCCTTCCTTAAAGTTAGACAGTTAAATGCTTCAAAAGATTTCACTAAGAAAGTAAAAAATCACAGAGCGTGAATGCTTTTTTTTTTTCTTGGTAATGATATTGGAAAAGGGACCAATCTCTAAAACTTATCGAAAACCTCAGCAAGGAAAACACAAATAATCCAAATAAGAGCACCTGAACAAATCTTTCACCAGAGATGATTTTTTTCAGGAGGGCATTTCAGCAGCCAAGAAATAGCTTAGGAAATGTTGGCAATCATTAGCCATTCTTGAGTCAATTCAAAATAAACAGAAGCTATCCTTTCATCCTGGCAGTCTTGGAAAAGATTTTAAAAAGCAAAAACCAGAAAAGGATAATGCTGGCAGAGGTGCAGAGAGATGGTTAATGTCATACGTAACCCTCTCGTTTGTCTCCCTTTGTTTGGGAAGATGACTCAATCATCATGAAACGACTATTTACCAAGCTTTTATTTATCGACTGTTCTACAGAGTCCCCGTGTGATGCATGCTGTGAATGCTGGACTATTAGCTGAAAGTGTGCTCCCAGATACACAAAGGAAGACAGACATGCTAATCAACTTCCTTGAAAATCTCAAGGAACCATTCTGCTACACATACATGAAGTCCTCATGAGTCAAAAATGACTGGAAAGCCGAAACATACACAGTTCTCCTTAGAAATGTGTCCCTTGTCTTCGTTAGTCATCATACATCCCTGTGAAGCAAGAGAACTATCTCAGATCGAGGATTGCTCTTGGCTTGGTTTTGAGAGAAAGTTAAGCATAATTATTCTCCAAATACCATGTTATTAAATAAATGGAAATGTGTTTATTTTCCATCTCTTAATCTAAGGAGACCTGGTGACTTTATAGCGTGCTGACAAGTTGAAAACCACCAGTCATTCTTAGGGAAAAAGGCCTGCCTGCTCCTGTTTCAGGAAGCCTTAGAGTCTTGGAAACCCAGAGAGACAGACACTTCTCAATTGACCCTGCCCAATAAGGGGGCTAGATGTTGGTGTTGACCTCATCACTGAGAACTCTTTGTCTAAAATCTTTTAAAAGACTTTTATTATTTATTATTGATATCTTGTATCAGAAAGATTAACATTTCTTGCTTTTATAATGGAATTCTGGGGGGATAAAGGTTGGAGGGATCCCTTTTCAGCATATGGCTAAAATTATATAACTAAATTCAGTATGACTAAATCTGTGCAGTTACGGTAGCTCTTAGCCTCATGTGGCTATTGGAAGTTGAATCTAAGTTTCAAGTTAAGCAAAAGAAAATAACACAGGTGCTTTCTCAGTACCCCTTCACCACCAGCATCCAGCTGTGGCACACTGTCGAACTCATTGGAGATTGCACTGCATTCCATTGGACACTGCGGCTCTAACGGAATCGACCAGTCAACATTCAGGGGAAAGAAGAGAAAATATTGAAGTGGCCTGCATTTGTTTCCCTAAGGTTTTGTGTGGAGAACTCTTGCTTTAGCATACAATTGATAATTAGTGGAACATGGACGAGATTGTGGCCTCAAATTATTTACCTGAGTAACTTAGTCAACAGAATGACAGGGTAGCTGAAACACCAGCTGTCACAGTGGCTTAATGTTTATTCTACTGATGCTATAACCTAGAAAATTAAGAGACACTCTCAAGCTTTACACCTCAAAGATCATAGGAACAAAGGCTGGCAATGCTTAAATGCAAGGTTGGAAGCCCTTTTGCTTCAGAAGCATGTAATCCCACATTCATCCCTTTGCTGATTTGGAACCAATTGCTGTTCTGAGTATTGTGGGTGTTAGATAAGCCTGAGAGGGGACTCTTTGAATCCCAGGCGATGGTCTCATTTCTGAACCTCCTCGGGGCTGGAAAGGATCTACTACAAAATATAAAGAAAAACCAAGTGGTTACTATTGCGCTTTATCTAATGGGCAAAATATGGAATCAGAGCATGAGTGTCATAGACACTCATTTTCAGCATATGGCTAAAATTGTATAACTAAATTCAGTATGACTAAATCCGTGCAGTTATGGTAGCTGTTAGCCTCATGTGGCTATTGGAAGTCAAATCTAAGTTTCAAGTTAAGCAAAAGAGAGTAACACAGGTGTTGTTATTTAAAGAACTTATTTTAAAAATGCACATGACCAAGGGCTCAAAAAGAAAGGACATGTTTAGAAAATGATGATGGCAATATATATACAAATATGTTTGATGAAATTGATGTATGGAATGCTATAAGAGTTTTAGGGGCCCCCAATAAAATGATTTAAAGTAAATAAGTAATTTTCCTTGACACACACACACACACACGCCCATCACTGTGTGTAAACAAAAGTGAGATAATCTCCTTCTTTTGCAATGCACAGAAATGAAACTGCGTTATCCTCCATTTCTGAAGGACTCTTCTTTCGTTTTCGTCCATTGGCACTCAAGATGTGGTATTTGGCTGATGACTCAGATAAGTAGGTGGAGGTAAATGTCAGAAATTCCACAAAGAATAAGGTTGGATCCATTTGGTGTTCTCTGTCCAAGAAAGCTTAGGTGTCCTAGTTTAGGCTGTGTGAAGTGAACTGGACTCTCCTGGTGTGGTGGCCTTGAAAGCTCGGCTTAATCCTCTGGGGTGACCGTTTTCACAGGCCCTTTCAAGAGCCTAAGTACCATAAAATACTCTCACAAAGGCCTTCATACCAAAGAATCTATTTGTCGGCTCATGTCAAGAGCTCTTAGGAAAGAACAATGTGCCTAAAGCCATAATCTGACAAACAAACAGATAATCTAGTTCAGTTTTGTCTAAGTAATATAATGTCTCCACCAAACTATTTCCTGCACCTTGAGCTCTATTCAGAAGGAAAGGGTTCTGCGTGGGAATGTGTGTGTATTTTCTTCTGAGCAGGAGGGCTTTTAGCTCCTGTGACTGGATGGCTTGTTTTTCTCTTGTGAGTACTTCCAGTTGTTTACGGTGGGAATTTTCCGTCTTGGTAATTTGGTATTTTACTTGTTTTTTTTATTGTAAAGGGTAGAAATGTGTACACCTCTATTTAAAAAATATTGTTGCATCACCACCAGCTTAGTTCACAAGAGACAGGTCAGAAAATTTTCATTTGTTTTGCAGTCTTTCTGCCCAGAAGGGTCTAGGCTCAGAAGTCAAAGGGAGTTCCAGTGTAGGGGTGTTTTACAGGAATTGAAATCTCAGGTGTTTCCTGTTAGATAGCTAGGGGAATCACGACTTAGTAATGAGTGGAACACCACCTCTCAGAGTTTCTGAATATAGAAATCTATGTTCTCCGTGACTCTGGGAACCGGTTCATGAGGCATTATTGGTACTGACCACATTGTTATTCTCAACTGCCTTTGAGTCAACGCAATTCTAGGTCATCTTGACCCCACATTCAACAGAACAAAATGTTGCCACGCCATGCAACCTTTTTGTAATCTCTGGTATGCTCTATCCATTATTGTGGACACTGCCTTGGGAGGGCTTTCTTGTCCTTTTCCACCAAGTGCCCAGTCATCAAGTCAATGCTAACTCATTGCGACCCTCTTTGAGTTTCCAAGACTCTTATGGGCCCAGAAAGATCGGTCTTTCTCGTGGGGGCTTCTGGTGGTTTTGAGTTGCTGACCAGGCAAGTCAAAGCCCAAGGCATAACCACTCCACCACAAGGGACCCTTCTGCTGTCTAATCAATGGGCCGTCATCTTCTAGCACCATATTGGAACATTCTTTTATGATATATAACGTATTCATTGGTTCGTTTTTGGAAGTTGCTTGCCAGACTTTTCTTCCTGGTCCTTCAATTCCACTAAAACATGTTCATGTGAGGTGATCCTCTGGTATCTGAACATAAGTGGTGATGCAGCTTTTAGCATCACTGCAATATGTAAGCTACCACTGTGTGACAAACAGAATGGCATGTGGTGGTAGACTATGGTGTAAATTGCTTTTCCATGTGTTCATGAATAGAGAACTGCATTTATTTTGTACCTACTGTCAGAGTCTGCTTGCAGGATGATGTCCCCTCATGGCATCAGTGAGCACTTTTACCTTGTAGCCATTGCAAGGAAGGACTTTTTAACAGGTATCAACTAGACTGCTTGGCTATGCAAACCCCCATTACGATATTCATAATGTCAACATTGTAATGAGAGTAAAACCTCAGCTTCTAGGGCCTCTAAGCCTCTGCTATGTGTTACTTTTGTTCAGAGGAGCTGAGAAGTTTAAATTTTCCTTTAATGTTATTGGTTATTGTAAATGCTGTATATTCTTAGTGTTAAACCTTCAAGTGGGTTTCCACTCATGGCAACCCTGATGGTACAGAATGAAAACATTGCTCTCCCCTATGCCTTCTTCTCAATTTGGTCTCCGTGGGGCAGCCACTGCCGTCTATCCTTATCATTAAAGGGCAGTTCTTTGGGGTTGACCTTTGACTTTAACATTGCTCCTTCTGTATTGGATTTTACCACCACCCACCCCTGCTAACCGGGCCTCTCCCCTCAACTCCTTTAAAGTATTACCACATAGATGATCAATAAAACCTTGCGCTAAAATTTTAAATTATTTTTATGAGAGTCAGAGAGGGAAGGGAATGATTTTTCTCTAGACCTTGGTGTGGCAGTCACCTCATCTGGTGCCAATTTGAGGATGAAGAGTGTAGGGGTGGAGTCTAGCCTGTCCATCTGTTGATAGCCAATGAGACCTCTGTGTGGGCGTGGCCTTCTCCTGAGAATTCTGGGAAATGTGGTCATTCCTTCTTGGAGGCAGAGACACTGACTCTCTCTAAGTTCCCTTCCTTGGAGACCTTCTCCTGACGTTCTACTGAGAACATTTCCTGGGAGACCCTTGACTGACCAGGCTGGCTCCCTATGCGACATCCCTGAGGAGACGCCACATGAGCCTACCCTGATGCAGCCACAAAGCTGGACCGAGAGAAGCCACTGGAGACTCCCGCCAGCACTGAGATGCTGACACCACTGGATCCAAAGACTTCCTCCCCACTGGCTTGTGGTCATTCTGCATTCGGCATCATGACATGTATTTACCAAGGACTGTAGAGATTGGGATGGGACATATGGGTCAATATCAGACTTGTGGGCTTGGACTGGACTGGGCTGGGGTGTTTTCTCAATGTTCAATTCCTCTTGTATATAGACCTCTCTCTTATATACATATGTGTGCTTATGGATTTGTTTCTCTAGTCTGCCGGGACTAACACACTTAGTTCTGTTTTTTGTGACCTGGGTCAGTCTCCCAATATCCAGAGGCTTAGTTTATGCACAAAATGCAAGCACTCACATAGGGAAATAGCTGATGTCAGATAGTTGAAGTTCTAACTCATACGTGGTTTCTGAAATTCCTTAACCCATTCTCTCATTGAACTTTTTTTTAGAGATGTAATGGCAAAGTGATGGTTTTGAAAAATTAAACATGCAAAATGTCTACGGACCAAACGGAGCTATATAAAATGATGTATTTCACTTTAAAACATTTGCTAGTCCATGAAGACATCTTCAGAGATTTTGAGAAACTCCAAAATGTACCTAACATGAAAAATAATGTGCATGTGGGGTGGGGATGGGGATTGGAACAAACATTTAAAAAAAGTTTTTGACCTTGTCTTGATGAAATGCACTTTTTCCAAGGTCCCCAACACTATGTGACTACTAGCACATTGCAGTAGACAGAATGATGTGCATCCGTGCTCCCCTTACCTTTTAATCAGTGGAACTTGTGGACATGACAAAGAGAAACATAAAGTTGTTGACCAGCTAACCTTGCAATTGGGAGATTATCTTGGTTGTGGCAGTTACATGATCTCCTGTCAATTTGCCAAGGGATAGAGGGTAACCTTTCAATCAGGTTGCAGCTTGATGACCTCATTTGGAGGCACACTGGAGATAAATAACTGATTGGAGGCCAGATGACACCCCTCTCTCTGCGAAACATTCCTGATGACAAGCCTCATGGAGCTACACTGATGAAGCCAGATCCTTTTAGCTGGAGGAGCCACATGGAGACCCATGCCAGAGCTGAGGTGCTTTCACTGCTACTGGATCCATGAATATCCACCCACTGGCCTGTGATCTTCCTACATTCAGTGTCATTACATGTGTTGTGTGAGTCTGAAGAATTTATAGACTGGATTCAGACATATGGGCTAATATCGGACTTAAAGACAGAATCTGGACAGACTGCTTTCTCATTGTACAATTGCTCTTTATATAAGGCTCTTTTTAATTTTTTATTTCAATAAAGATTTACTAATGTTCCATTTTCGTTTCTTTTTAAAAAAATCAATTTCTTGGGGGCTTATACCACTCATACCTCTCATCCATCCATCCATCCATCCATCCATCCATCCATCCATCCATCCATCCATTGTGTCAAACACATTTGTGTATTTGTTGCCATCATCATCTCAAAGCATTTTCTTTCTACTTGAGCCCTTGGTATCAGCTCCTCATTCCCCCCCCCCCTTCCCTTATACTTCCTCCCTCATGAACCCTTGATAATTTATACATTATTATTATTTCATGTCTAACGCTGTCAAATGTCTCCCTTCATCCTAGATTCCCCATGTTTCCAGCTCTTATCTATACTCATGTACATGCTCTGGTCTATCCAAATTTGTAAGGTATAATTGGGATCATGATGGGGGGTGAGGTTGGAGAGGAATCATTAAGAAACTAGAAGAAAGTTGTAGTTTCAACAGTGCTGTACTGCATGCTGACTGCCTCGTCTCTTCCTTGTAACTCTTCTGGAAGGGATGTCCAATGGGCTTTGGGTCTACAGATGGGCTTTGGGTCTCCACTCCACAATCCCCCTCATTCACAATAATATGATTTTTTTGTTCTGGGTCTTTGATGCCCGATACCTGATCCAGTTGACACCTCATGCTCACACAGACTGATGTGTAAAGCTCTTTCTTATACACATAGGAGTGTTTATGATTTTGTTTCCCTAGTCAACCCAGATTAGCTCATGATGTAAAACGCTGATACCAAGGGCTCAAATTGAAATTAAATGTTTAGAAAATAATGATTGCAACATATATACAAATATGCTTGATACTACTGATGTTTAGATTGTTAAAAGCATTGTAAAAGCCCTCAAAATGATCTTTTTTTAAAAAAGGAACTAAATTCATCTTCGTTGACTCAGATGGGGCCATAAGCCAAAGAATGGAGGTGGCAAGCAAGGTAGTTATCACTCTAGGTTCTGCAAAAGAGTGTACCTCTGCTGACACCTTATTTCAGCCTGATGAAAAAGCTGTGTCAAACTTTTGATGCAAAAATCTTTCCAAGAACATATTGGCATTGTTAAAACAATTAAGTATGTGACAATTAGTCTCCACAGTAGTAGATAACTAATAGACACATGTGAAGTGATGTCAACATTATCTACTTCTCTTCTTTCTGTTTTCAAGAACAACATTGTTTTCCTTGGAGGGTGGTGGTGGTGGAGGGGAATTATCTGAGCTCATTTCTTCCTTAAGGTAGCAAACTACTTTTTTCTGTGAAATATTATAGAAAAGTGATATTTACTGACAGAATGTATACTGTATGCCCACTCTTTCCTAGGTATTTTAAGGAACGTTCGTGGCACTCAGAGTTGGATGTTGGGCTATGAATTGTGTGGTTGATGGGTCAGACCCACTAGCTGCTCCTGAGCTACTTACCCTCTAGGGCAGGGGTCAGCAAACTCTTGAGCTCGAAGAACCAATCCTGTCCCTCCTAACAATTTTAAAACCACTCCAGAGCCTTAAATATGTTTTTTCCAAACAAATGAAATCACCGTGATCTGAAATACTAACCTTCAGATGTTTTCAATGTTTCTTCAGAGCTGCGCGATTACACTGAAAGGCTGCATATGGCTCTCGTGTCATGGTTTGCCGACCACGGCCCTAGGGGATTGCTGTGGATGGATCTCTTCCTAGTGACTGTAGGTTTGGACTGATGGACCTCGGACATCATGCCATTTGATTTTATACTGCTTCCAGAGAACATTGTTGAACCATAGTGAACTCTGATTTTGCCTCTGTACGAGGAGCTTCTGACTAGAAAAGCAAACTTCCTTCTGTAATTCCAGACAGTAGATATTGTACGCATTGTGGGCTGTACATCCTCTGTCATGGAGACTCATTTCTGCATGAGCCCATTGCCACAGAGTCCATGTTGAGGCCCAGTGACACGGTAGGACCAAGCAGAGCTACTCAGCTTGGCCTCCACAGCTGTGCTCCCTATGGAAGCCGATTGCTCTGCTTTTCACCATTGAAATCCCACCACTGGGATTCCTTAAAAGAACATGAAAGAGCATGAGTGTTTTACAAACAAACCAACAAATAATAATAGTAATATAATAATAATAATAATAATAATAATAAACCCAACTCACTGCCTTCGAGTCAATTCTGACTCATCGCTATCCTATAGGTCAAGGTAGAACTGCCCCTGTGCTTCTCTGAGACTATAACTCTTTATGGGAATAGAAAGCATTGTCTTTCTCCTGAGGAGAAGCCAGTGGTTTTGAGCTGCTAACCTTGTGATTTACTGCCCACATCAAAGCCATTATGTCACTAGAGCTTCTTGACTGTGTTCCAGTGAAGCTTTATTTTCAAGACCAGAAGGTAGGCTGGATTTGAACCTTAGAGGAATATTTGTTGTCCCTCTCTAAACGTTTTCCTTTCTAATTTCTAACCAGGAGGATCTGTAAATTTATAAAAATTGAAATGATGCCATTGGTGTCTCTGAAGCCACAGAAGTGCCAGTAGGGCTTGGAGGGGGCAACTCAAGAATGGAATGGGCCTGCTTCTTAGAAGCAGCCTAATATTGCAGACTCCAGTGCCAGGAAGGGAACTGCCACCGTGTCCTTGGCAAACAGACCTGGGACAAATGCTCTTAAGGATGAGACATAAGAAGATTCTTGAATGCCAAGGCTGAGCTCACTGAACTTGAAACTGGAACTACAGTTGGGGAAATAAAAGGGAGCAATAAATCCATTGCCCTCCGGAATGCAAGACCTTCCGGGGCAGCTGGCCAAATGAAATAGGAGGAGGCAATGAGCTTCTCTCTCAGCTAATTTATGTCTTTGGGTAGTCAGATCAGGTCAACTAAAATAACTGTGGACTCAAACGTCTGTCCATCACAGAACCTCCTAATCTGTGGAGCTTTATGTAGCAAAGTGAATGGAATGTGAGGAATGAGGTTTTGGATGCCCCTCTTCAAACTGCCCCCCCCCCAATGTCTCCTTAGACTGGGGAGCCTTGGTGGCATGAATAATGAGCACTGGACTGCTAAATTCAAGTTCAGCAGTTCAAACCCACTACCTGCTCCACAAGAGGAAGCTGAGAGTGACTGACTGCCCCTGTAAAGATTTACAACACCTTGGAAAAGCTTTTTAAGGACACTGCGAGTTGGAACTGACTTGGTAACACGGAGTGGTGATAAGTAGTCTCCTAGAGAAAGAAACAAACAACTTTAGTTTTTAAGAGAACCCCCTTAGTTCTTCAGCTCTAAGATGCAAATTTTAATATCTTCCTATTTTGGGAAGGTAAGAAACCAGAGACTGGAGGCTTTTTGAGCATGACTAGTGTGTTAAGCATAATATGAGACATGTTGGCTGTCTGTTGCCCTTAACAATTTACAGCCTCAGAAACCCCACAGAACAATTCTGTTTTATTTTATAGGGTCAGTGTCAGTCTGAGTTGGCTTGACAGCAGTCGCTTCACTTTGAGTTTATTGGCATGGGGTTTGCCCATTTTGGGTGGAAGATTTATACTGGATGTGAGCAAAGATGAAGTTATCCAGAGCTAGGCAAAGGACATTGGGATTGTGGTACAACCTTATTTTCTGTCTGGATGGATTGGAGCGGCGGCGATGCTATTATTATTTTGAGGTGGCTATATTGCTGGGTTTTGATTACAGAGCTGCCCGATATGACCAGCACATCACAAATAGCTTATTTATATTTTGTAAATTATTCAACAACAATTTATCCGTTTTAAAAAAAAGAATAAAGTGGTCCAGTAATCCTGCCAGCTACAAGGAAATGTCATTGTAACGACTTCAGAAGGACTAGCTGAGCCAAGTCGGGGGTGCCATAGGCCTCCTTACACATGGCTCCCCTGTATGATTCCTAACCCTGTGGGGGACAGCCCAGTATTGTTTCACTTGACTTCTCTGGCTCCATTTTTCTAGTTTTTAATTCATGACTGTTTGTGTTCTTTCTCCTTCACTCTCTGGAATGACTATGTGCTAGCAGATAGATAAAGAATGTTTTGAGAATGATGATGGCAACAAATGTGCAAATGTGGTCTGCATACAATTGATGTATGTATTGATCATGATATAAGAGTTGTACATTTCCCCAATAAAGTGATTTAATAAAAAGAATAAAATAATCTAAAAAATAAAAAGAATATAGCAGAGACTCAGCAAAGCACTACATTTTATATTCTGATTTATAAGAAGATTTATAAGGGCCTACCTAAGACAAAAGCCTGCGAGAGATGGAAAACTCACATATCTCCTATCAATAGATGTAAAACTGAGAAGACTGAGTTAACCAGAGGCAGGAAAGATATGAGCTCCAGAAACACAAAAGCAGTTCTCTCAATTTCCAGCTCTTAGGTTTTTGCTGCTTTTGTGAAGTTTGCATTTGTGATCAGGACACATAGAAAACCACTTAAAAATAGTTGGGTATTTTTAAAACAAGGTAATTTGGAGGGTATTTTCAAATGTGTGTACCTTGTACTAGTCATTGCTAGATACTGTGAGCTGTCCAGCCAGCAATCAAGATGTGAAGCTGGCGTACACATGAGCAGTGTGATTATTGTAAGCTAACCCCGGGTAAGCTAACCAGAAGATTGGCATTTGCACTCTGTTAGATTCGATGTGGCGGTCTGCATCCCTCCAGATGACAGCCTTGGAAACTCTTTAGGGCCCTTGTGATTTTTCCTTTTGCGTCTTCACAAGTTGGAATCCATTCCGTTAATGTGTTTGGCCTTTAACTGTTTCGAAAAATGATTATTCTGGGTTTTATGTTGCTTGTAAATAGAGTGTTCATTCCACTGTGTTTTTTGAATGCGGTACATTTATGGTTACCATGGCGGCAAGAGCCAGTAGAAGGACAAGTTGGGAACAATGATGAAGCAAAGATGAAGATCTGGATAAAGATAATCTCATCCAGCATCTGTGCCTTGCCCAAGCTTCGAGTAAACAGTACTAGATTGCCGTTGACATGTGGTTTATTTTGAAGGGACTATTATAACTCAGGTCTGAAATCCTTAGCCTTGATCTTGTGGAGCCTAATGTTCCTGTTCTCCAGCTGAGAGCGGCTAATTCCCCATCTTGTGTTGTAAACACTCACTCATTTTAACTGATTACACCTCCAATGATTCTCAAATCACTGAAATTACTAATTGCTATTCCTTACACATCAAAGAGTGAATCCTGAATAATTAACCCCAAATAAAATTAGATGAATTGGCCCTTTTAATTAGAGTCCCTGCTGCTGTTTGTTCTGAGCTTCCTTTTCTTACTGTTAAGAGACTTTCAGAATGATTAAAACTGTTTAAGACTTAAACAGCCAGTGACCTTTTAATACAATATAAATCCATGAAAGCAGTATTTCAGCTAGCAGGTGGTGAAGTAAATTTTTAGAGCAAGTACCTGTCAGCTTCAGTATTCTTTTAGCTTTGGGACACACACGCGCGCGCGTGCGCACACACACACACACACACACACACACACACTAAACAGTAACCCCCTTAATATAAAGTGAGCGTCTCTGTTTGATTATTGTTAAAGCATTTATTTACATGTTTGCTAAGTTTCAGATGGGGTGAAGTGGTAGGTTAAAGGAGAATGAGTAATGACTGGCACCATCCTATAACAATAGCAACAAGAATTTCTCGGGGAGAAGAATTGAAAGTTATTTCTGTTGAAAAGATGAAGCCTGGAGAAATCACGGAAGGCCACATCTCGCCATCTTGTTCTAGGAGAGTCCTCGTTGTTGAGTGGCAATGTGGGGAAAGCACATCGCATGGACTTTCATTGTGGCCGGTCATCAAGCTCAGATTACCATCCCATCTAGATTTTTCCCTGAAGGAACTTTCCATATTTCTGGTCATATATCTCATGTGTTCTAAATATAAAAAACCCAAAAAACACCAAAACCACACTTTCTCTTCTTCATAATCCTCTGATATTTTCTCAGCAGAAGCAGGTTTCTCTATTTCCTCAAGAAGCCCTGGTTCCTCCCAGTCAATGTATTAAGTATGGTGGTGAAGCTGCCCTCAGTCAGAAGATAGGAGGTCTCTTGATAAAGGTCAAATTTATATAGAAGTTTCTCTTTAATACACTGTTCTTACATTTCTCTATCCATAAAGTAATTGGAGTAGATCAGTGACTTTTCCCCCCTTAACATTTAAAAATAAATTTTGACTTCATTTTGAGATAATTTTAGGCTTTACACAAGCACTGAAAAATAGTAGCAAGGATTCTTCTTTTACTTTTGTCACAGTTTACCTAAATGTGTGTCTTACCACAGCACAGCCTTGATCAGAACCAGATAGTGAAGCCCTGATACAATAACACTTGCCACTCAATAAACCCCATCCAGGTTTCATCAGTTGTCCTATGAGTATTCCGTTTCTGCTCCAGAATCACACCAGGCACCATGTCTCTGTGTTATATTTAGGAAGGTATCTTAATCATATTTAGTCTGTCATGGGGCCAATGACTCTCAATCCAGGTTTCACATTGCAATCACCCAGGGAGATTTTCAAGTTTCTTACAGATTGAATAATTCGAGTGGGTTCTGAATATATGCTAGAGAGGGAAGGACCCTGTTTTAGTCTGGGTAGACTAGAGAAACAAAGCCACAAAAATTCATATGTATATAAGAGAGAGTTTTATATCAAGGGTAAGTGTCCATTAAGAAAGCATCCCAACCCAGTGCTGTCCAAGCCCATAAGCCCATCATTAGCCCACATGTCAGGCACCAATCTGACCATCTCCTCGAACTTGCAAAACACAGGCAGTAACACCAAATGCAGGAGGAAAGCCTAATCAATGGGCATGAAAGAATCTCCGTGCTGGCGGGGTCTCCATGTGGATTCTCCAGCACCCAGGGCTGCACCAAGTTAGGTCCATGTGGCTTCTCCTCAAGGATGTCTTGCAGGAAGTGAACCTTGCCAGCTGAAGCAAAGAACTAGCTGGGGCAGGTGCACGCTGGTGTGACCAGCTGAGCACAAGAGAGCAGGGAACTAGAAAGGTGAGGCTCTCTGAACCATTTATCTCCCTGACCTTCAATTAATCCCACATGTGTTTACCAGCCAGGTTGGCACACTAAACCTGAAATATATCAGACCCCATGAGATTCAGATACACACCCCAGGTTAAATGTCACATCTATTTCTATACCTCAATGGGCAGTATTTTGCCATTCTTTATATAGGGCATCTCTCTACCCCCCATACCCATCTCTCTCGCTTATGGCAAGTTCTGTTCTTCCGGAAACGTTGCTATGAGTCTGTAGTGACTTGACAACAGTGAGTTGTATGAGGAGTGCCTAGTCCAGTACAACTATGGTCGGGACCAGGCAGTTTGTTTGTTAGGGTGTGTACAGGATCACTTTGAGTCAAAACTGAGTCAAAGGCACTTAGTATTAATGGCAACAGTCACAACAGAAGTACTTGCACAGAAACTGTAGGGCACTCTCTTTTTCCATTTGCGATGATGAGTCATTGTGTGGACTGGCAAGCCGGGAGCGTGTCGAGTAACCTGGGTACTAAGGAAAGACTTGATACTGTGGTCTCGAATTTGAAATTCAGAGTCTATGAATTCAGGCAGATTGTCTTCATTTTGGAAGAACCTCCGTTTTTGTTGGTTAAGGTCTTCAATTGATATTTGCTCACACATAGTGTCAAAGTTAATGCTTGTTATTTGAAATCAACTGATGGTACAGATTAACCACATCTGTAACATAACATTATAGCCACCTCTCACCTAGTGTTTGGTGAAACAATCAGGCCTCATAACCTAGTCAGATTGACAACATAAAAATTAACTGCCTACAGTGCTGGCCCGCTTGCTGGAAGTGGGTGTGGTGAAGAGCAGGTTGGGGAGAGGGGCCTGCATACCACACCCACATGAAGGCAAACCTGCAGCGGGAAAGAGAAAGAGAGCTGGACTGGACCCCAGACTGGCACAGGATGCTCACATGATAACATCCCTGTGGGGAGCTAATGTGACACAGAGAGAATTAGGCAAATGACAACAGCACATGTCACACTGTCCCCTTACTGGAAGAGACTGCAACAGAGGACATTTCTGGGATCACATGGTGGGGAACCAGTGGGGTCTGAACTTCCCCAAAATGGAGCAGATCAAGAAGGGAGCATACCTAGGTAAACAATCTGGAAATGACGGTTCCAGGGGCACATGGGAGAAGGGAAGAAAGAGGAAAAGAAGTGTTGTTAACAAACTCAGGGACAGGGGAACAATAAGTGATCCAAAGTCAGTGGCGAGGAGGGTGTAAGTGGCCTGGTAAGGCTTGTTCAAGGGTAATGTAGCCAAGAGGAAATACTGAAACCCAATGAAGGCTGAGCATGACACAGGGCAAGAGGAAAGAACAAGGAGGTAAAGGGCATTTATAGAGGTCTAAATTCAGGCATGTACATAGGTAAATATATTTATACATAATTATGAGGAAATCCATGTGCATATATTTATAGGTCTAGTATGAATGTAGAAGGTAGACATTGGGCTTCCACTTAATAACTTCCTCAATGCAAGAACACATTGTTCTATTAAATTGTCATTCCATGATGCCCAACTTCCCAACATGATCTCTGAACACAAATGGGTGCATAAGCAAATGTGGTGAAGAAAGCTGATGGTGCCCAGCTATCAAAAGATGTAGGGTCTTAAAGGCTTGAAGGTAAACAAGTGGACATCTAGATGAAAGCATCAAAGCCCATATGGAAGAATCATAGAAGGTGTGGAAGGGATCAGGTTGATATCAAGCATCAAGGAACAAAAGTCATTTCATTGGGAATGAGGGGGAGGGCAGAGTGGGGACCCAAAACCCATCTGTAGGCAATTGGACATCCCTGTACAGAAGGGTCATGGGGAGGAGATCAGCCAGTCAGGGTGCAGTACACCAATGGTGAAACATACAACTTTCCTCTAGTTCTTCAGAGCTTCTTCTCCCCAACAATCTTGACCCAAATTCTACCTTAAAAATCCAGCTAGACCAGAGGATGTACACTGGTACAGAGAGAAATTGGAAACACAGGGGATCCAGGTTAGATGAACCCCTCAGGACCAGTGGTGAGAGTGGCCATACTGAGAGGGTAGAGCAAAGGTGGGGTAGAAAGGGGGAACTGATTATAAGGGTCTTCATATAACCTCCTCCCTATCTGAGATACGGACAACAGAAAAGTGGGTGAAAGAAGATATTGGACAGTGTAAGATATGATAAAATAATAATTTATAAATTATCAAGGATTCCTGAGGGAAGAGAAAGTGAGGAGGGAGGGGGAAATGAGGCTTGATAACAAGGGCTCAAGTAGAAAGCAAATGTTAGAATAATGATGGCAACAAATGTACAAATGTGCTTGACACAATGGATATATGTATGGATTGTGTTGTGTTGTACGAACCCCCAATAAAATAAGTTTTTAAAATTTACTAACTGAAGACCAATATTAAGGCAAATATTGATCCCTGGGTGGTTCATATAGTTAAGCCTGGATTTTAACCCCAAACTTCTGGTTATATACCTACCCAGAGATACCTCTAGAGATAGATGGTTAGTATATTCACATTATACTAAACTGATGATTTATCAATACTGTCAGGTTACCTTATGCCAATAATTTGGAGATTAGCTATGGGGAAAATTAGTCTTTCAGAATTTGATTCAATTTAATATATAATCAATACACTCTGCCATCCTAGTGATTCTGACTCATAGTGAGTCTCGGGGCACCATAGAGCTGTCCCTGTGGGATTCTGAGGCTATGAATAATTACAAAAGTAGAAGGCTTCTTTCTCTCATGGAATGACTTGTGGTTTTGAACTGCCAACCTTATAATTAGCCACCAATTCATGGCGCACTATGTCACCAGGGTTCCTAGAATGAAATATAAATGTTGATTAGAATTCCCCATATGCTTTATGTGTCCTATGGAAACAACAATAGCAAGAATCAGGCCCAGTTATTTTTAATCACTTTTTCCTGATGGATCACCATATGGTTCAGGATAGACTTGAGCTCCGGAGCATTTTCTATGACTTGGTTTCATGAAGTGGATCACGAGCCCTTTCTTTTGAGGTCCTTTTAGGTGAACCTCCATGCACTTGATGAACATTCAAGCATGCTGACCATTGTGCCATCCTGGGACCGTAGGTTCTATCTAGAGATTAGAAAAACAAATAACCTGCACTTCTGAAACTCTCAATCCAGTAGTGAAATCCCTTTGATGTACAATGAACACGGTCTAGTAGAAGTAAGCCAGGAAGGAATATTGCACCGTTGCTGGAGAGGAGGTTTGTTCTATAACTAGATGGTAACAACCATGAAGTAAGTTGAGTGACCTACTGAAACGTTTTTATTGTGAAACCATATGGGGTCTGTCTGTATTACCTTCTATTGTTGGGAATGCAAGCTTCTGGCCTAATAGACTACCAAAAGGGAATGCTTCAGGTTTGAGATAAAGAGATCCTTATGAAATATTCTGTCAACTCACTGATAGCTTTTTGCCAGGTTCTTTCTTCAGTGATAAATTAAGATTTCTGTTTTGCTTGGCTGCTGCCTCATTCTCTGACCAATACATGAATTTTTAAAATTTATTTCATTTTTAAATGGAGATAAGTGTACTTTTTGGTATTAGGGCTATAGACATCTCAATAGCTGGTGGACAGTTGATGTATTCGGCTTAACCCATTGCTATCTTTATTTGGGGCACTTCTCTTTGGAAGTCAAAATATATGGTGTGGTTTGGGGTTTTGCTTTTTGGATAGCCATTACTATATTTCTGTAAGGCACATGGCACAGTAGATTTAAATGTGCTACTTGGTTCTAGTCCATTTGCAGAAGCAGCCTATCCTCATCATTTTTTATTATTTCAAATCCATTCATTTTTTCAACTGAGCAGTCCGATGCTACTCAGCAATGGAAACCTCTATGTCTTAGACATTGGTTCTCAGCCTTTCGAATTCTGTGACCCTTTAATACAGTTCCTTATATGGTGGTGATCCCCCAACTATCAAAGTATTGTCATTGCGACTTCATAACTATAGTTTTGCTACTGTTTTGAATTAGACAACCCCTGAAAAAGGGGTGTTGGATCCATGTGTTCACAATCCCCAGATTGAGAACCGCTGTCTTAGAGAAATGCAGGGTCCTTTACACAGACTATTCATTTGTGAGGAAACAGAAAGGTTGTTGAACTCAGTGAAGACCCAGAGATTATGTGTGAGCTATGCCTAGAATGAAATTGCCCATTTTCAATTCGAAGTAGAGACTTCTACTTTATGATAATAGTTCTTATTTTCTGTTTGAGAATCTCAAGGAGATTCGAGCTGTTATTTATGAATATCATCAAGATATTGAACTTTTAATCTGGAACAGTAATTATTAAACACAGGGTTTGAGTAGATTCTGGGGTTCATTTCTTGTTCTCTTCCTTTTGACTTAACATGTACATGCACACACACAGTGTTACTTTTATTGCTCTAGCATGCCTCAGAGAAACTGTGAGTTTGTTTTGAGACCACCAAAATAAAATAAGTACCACAGTAATGTGAGTCACAGAACTTTTTGGTTTCACAGTGCATAGAGAAATGATTTTTACAATAGCCTCAGAGACCCGACTCTACTCATCTGTCAGCTAGTGTGGTGACTTATGTGTGGCTGTGATGCTGGAAGCTATGCCCCCAGTGTCTCACTCAAATATCAACACATACACCAGTGGTGAACAGGTCCCAGCGGAAATTCCATACTAAAGAAAGACTAAAGATAAGGGATAGGTGGGCCACTTACAGCAGGGAAAACTTGTCTGATGTAGTACCAGTAGATGGTTGGAAGACATTCAAAATATGAATATTGCCTTCTCAAATGACAGATAACCTTGAAGAGATGGATGGCATCAGACTCTCAGGATAGATCTCGGCAGGCAGCAAGGGATGTCATGAAAATATTTACTTTTGTTTTATTGACTATGCCAAGTCATTTGCTTGTATGGATCATAACATAACATGAGTGGCATTACAAAGGGTGGGAATTCCAGAACACTTAACTGTGCTCATGTGAAAACTCTACATAGACTAAGAGATTCTATTCTCATAGAACAAGGGGATTAAAATCAGGAAAAGTGTATGTCAGGTTCTATCTTTTCCTCATACCTAATCAATTTGTACGTTTAGCAAGGAAATGGAGAAAGTGGATGACATGAAGATTCAGAATGTGATATAAGGATTGGAGGAAATTTCCCTAATGAACTTTGACATGTTGACCCAACTCTGCTTCCTGAAAGCCTGGAGGAGATACCCGCAAATGAACATCAAAGACTATAGGCTTCAGTGTGTATTACAACTCAGTTTAAAAAAAGCAGCAATTCTCACAATTGGAGCAGTTGGCATGATTATGAGAAAAGATCAAATTTGGTTGCTAAGGGTTTCATTTTACTTCAATCCCTAATCAGCCCTCGTAGAAGCAACAGTCAAGAAATCAAATGACATATTGCACTGGAAAAAATTTGCTTCACAAGATCTGGTTAAAGGTGTGTTTTTTAAAAATCATTTTATTGGGGGCTCATACAACTTTTATCACAATCCATATATCAATCCATTGTATGTCAAGCACATTTGTGCATTTGTTGCCATTGTAATTCTCAAAATATTTGCTTTCTAATTAAGCCCTCGGTATCAGCTCCTCATTTTTCTCCTCCCTCCCTGCTTCCCCCTCCCTCGTGAACTCTTGATAATTTATAAATTATTATTATTTTGTCATATCTTCCACTGTTGATGTCTCTCTTCCCCCACTTCCCTATTGTCTGTTTCCCAGGAAGGAGGTGACATGTAGATCCTTATAATTGGTTTCCCCTTTTTACCCCACTTTCCCTTCACCCTTTCTGTACCACCACTCTTACCGCTGATCCCGAAGGAATCATCTGTCCTGGATTTCCCATGTTTCTGGTTCCTGTCTGTACCAGTGTACATCATCTGGTCTGACCGGATTTATAAGGTAGAATTGGGATCATAAAAATGGGGGTGGAGGAAGCATTGAAGAGCTAGAGGAAATTTGTATGTTTCATCATTGCTATCCCACACACTGACTGGCTCATCTCTTTCCCGCGACCCTTCTGTAAGTGGATGTCCCATTACTTACAGATGGGCTTTAGATCCCCAATCTGTACTCCCCCTCATTTACAATGATATAATCTGTACTTCTTAGGTGCCTGATACCTGATCCATTTGACACCTCATGGTCACACAGGCTAGTGTGCTTCTTCCATGTGGGCTTTGTTGCTTCTCAGCTAGATGGCCGCTTGTTGACCTTCAAGCCTCTAAGACCCCAGATGCTATATCTTTTGATAGCCAGGCACCATCAGCTTTCTTCACTACATTTGCTTATCCACAAATTTGTCTTCTGCAAATGTGTTGGGAAGGTGAGCATCATGGAGTGCCAATTTAATAGAACAAAGTGTTCTTGCATTGAGGGAGTTATTGAGTGGAGACTCAATGTCCATCTGCTGCCTTAATACTAAACCTATAAATGTTAGGACCTAGATCTATTTTCCCATCATCGTTTATAAATATATTTACATATGCGCACGCCTCTATTTAGACCTGTATAAATGCCCTTTGCCTCCTAGTTCTTTCCTCTGTTTCCTTTTACTTTCCTCTTGTCCCACGTTCATGCTCTGCCTTCATTTGAGTTTCAGTAATTTTTCTGTTACATTACCCTTGACCAATCCCTGCTTGGTCTCTCAAGCCTTCCTTGCTGTTGATTTTGTATCACTTGCTGTTTCCTTTTCCTTGGCACCTCCTTTTCCCCACCTCTCCCTTTCCCATGTTTCCCTGGAACCACTGGTCTTGTTGTTTTCCCCTCCAGGCTGTTCAGCCTATCTTATCTAGATAGACCTGCAAAAATAATAACACACACACACACACACACACACACACACACAAGAAGACTTAGCAAGATGAAGTGACAAAGATGTCACTTTGAAGACTCACGTGTGTCTGGTCAAACCAAGGTATTTTTTTGGCCAAGGTATTTATAATGCATGTCAAAACTGAACAAGGTACAAGGAGTACTTGAGAAGAATTGTTGCATTAAAATTTGGTATTGGTGACTAATATTAAATTTGGTGTTTGCGTCTATGGTTTAAGTGAGCTGCCAGAATAACAAATAAATCTCTCACAGACAACCAGAACATGCCTCAGAAGCAAAGTGTCTTGTCACCATGGTTTGGATGTATTATATGGAGAGCCAGTCCCACTTCCCTCTTTTATCTTTGATATAAAACATCCCCATTATATTTAAATTACTAATTTTTAATATTATTTTTTGACTGAATATATATTTCAAGAGGGTGGTACTTTTGAACTTATCTTGTCATTTTTGGTTAGTTTATTCCTCATACTATTTGTTAATTTTTTTCTTCATTTGACACATAGAAAGCATTCAGTGAATGACACATTGCTGTCAGATGTAGGCCAGAATTATCATTTTGCTATTTTTCCTATTTTGCAGTGTGTGGTTGACTTTGATTGAATTTGATTTTTCTCCTTTTATTGAGTTTTTCACCTGCACAGTATTGGTGAGAATTTTGTCTTCATTGCCTTGGATTGTGATGAAGATTCTTTGACATGCTTCTCTGTATACTTTTCAGAATCACGTTTAGGTTACTTACAGATGTCATTGCTGTATCAGGATGAATACATACTTTTAATGGCTTTTGTTTACAATTATTTAAAATCTCAAATTGATTATCCCTGTGATTCCTAGACTAGTAATTGTTTATATATGAGTTCCTGTTTTCTTATTTTAACCCACTGTGTTTTAGAGTCTTAGTCCTTTTTCTTTTGAATGACATTGTTTACCTATATAATTGAGGACTATCTTAATCAGTTTGCTTTTTAGTTCACCTGTAGAGATTACAAATAGAATGATTATCATTCCAATGTTTAATAGACTTTGGACTCAAATATCTGTTGTGAAGCCAAACACATTGCAATTATTTGGTCAAGGTCACATACCTTGTCATTTACAGATGAGAATGTCTCATGCTATAACTCCTTCGGTAGCCATGAGGCCAGGCAACCAGGAATGTCCTAGTCATTCTCTGATGCTTATTGATCACTTTTCCTAGAGAATCCTCATGGGAACTTCAGTCTCAAAGACAAGGAGCAAAATGACATCCCCAGGTCTGTCTGCTTTATCAATCATTTCATGAATGCTCGACCCTTCCAGGAAGTGATCTTTGGTCATTCAGAGACTACCCTTAAAGTCAGGTCCTAGCAATAAACAAGGTTTTTAATCTCCTCTCTTTCTCTCACACCATCATATCTTGGAGGCCAACTTGGTCAGTGGGCTGTTTTATCTCATCTTACTCTATGAAGCTGAAAAGAAAGTCCAGGATGATAGTTGGTTTTCCTTCCCAGGAAGTCAGTCCTTCTTATGCCTGGTACTGCTTTCTAAAGAGGAGACCCTGGTACTAGTTACCAAATCAGTCAATTTCTCAACCACTCCTTTGGAAAAGAACAGATGTTTGGTGGAAAATGAGTGTGACAGCACTTAATTTCTAGTCGGAAACATGTGTGGTTAACTGACACAATTTCTGTACTTTAAAAAATTTTCACCAATGGATGACAATTAGCTTGGCAAGACAGAGGTCATGCATTACATGGAACTAATGCTCAGTGTTAGAACTGTTATCTTCAATATCATAGCCCCATTATTGACTATTGATTTAACATATTTTTTACTCAGTTGACACATTTGCAAGTATTGAAATTTCTTCTTATATTTTATCTGTGTTTTATTATTCTTAATTGTTAATACAATGACAGCTTAATATATATATATATCTGTACATATGAGGGGGCACCCCCCCAAAAAAAAACAGCAGAAAAATGTTCTGTTGATTGAAGCTTTGGTAGTAAGCATTTTCCCCACTTGGTGATCATCAAGCAACTCTCTGTGAGTTAGTGCACCCAGGGGTGTTGCCTGGGAAGGTTCTCTGTGGTCACAGTGAATTTTTTCATAAAAGCAATTTCACGCAAACCTCATTTTTTTGTGATGGCCCTTTTAAGAGATCAGTGTGAGGCTGTGAATTTTTTTTTCCTGTTCAGAAAGAAATGCTGCAGGAATTGTTGTTGTGATGTTGAACATAGCTAACAAGGACAGCGCTATGGGAAAAATCCAAGTGTATGAGTGGTTTTCTCATTTCAAAAAAAAAAGAAATGTCGATTGACGACAAACCTTGGTCTGGACGCCTGTCAACTTCCTAAACCAATAAAAATATCAACAAAATATGTGGATTTGTGCGTAAAGACAAATGCCTGACCATTGAAGAATTATTTTGGAGCTTGTTTCAGAGAATTTTAACAGAAGATTTGGGAATTAGAAGGGTCAGTGTGAAATTTGTGCCTTGGGTTCTGACTGACCAGGAAAAAGAGCATCAACTGGAAATATGCTATCTTGAAAGAACAGCTCCAAAGCGACCCAGACTTTCTTCCCCAAGGTCATACTCATGACGTGGTATGATGCTATTCTTAGGACTGCCAAAGCAAACATCAATCAAGCCAGTAGAAGACACCATCGTTACCTCGTGCTCCCCCCCCCCAAAAAAAAAATCTCACCAAGTGAAATCAAAGATCAAGATGATGATGATTGATTTTTTTTTGTTTTCTGTTTTGTTTTTGTGTGTTCTACTAGGTCAGACTGTTAATCAAAATGTTTATTCTGAAAAGATTCCATAGCAGTGTGCTACAAGTAAAGGTCTAATTCGTGGCAGTCAAGGGGCTGGTTTTGCTACTACAGTGATGTACCTGTTAAGGCCGCCATCTTCATGTGCTACTTTGGCCCATAAACAGCATGCCTTTCTTGCCTACCACACTTTACTCACATGAACCTCACCCCTTGAGACTGCTTCTTGATTCAGCAAATCCAGAGAGATACAAAAGGACAGTGATTTCAGGAAGTAGAAGAGGTGAAGAAAAAAAATGAGGGTGGTACTGTCAGCCATGTAAACAGATGTTTGAAAAATGTTTCCAAGAATGGAATTATAGATTGGACAAATGTACTAAGTGTAATGGAGAGTACCTTGAAGATGATAAAGTTGTTTTGATAAAAAAATCTTTAAATATATAACTTTGAAAAAAAATTCCTTTTTTGGGGGGCAGGGTACCCCCTCATTGTGTGTGTGTGTGTGTGTGTGTGTGTGTGTAATCAGTTTTCTTTCCACTCTTATTTGTTTGTAAAATTCAGTATTTCATAGCCTTCCATTCCATATAAACCTCATGATAGTGCTTTTGTTTTCCAATCTGTGTGTGTGTGTATGAGATGAGAGAGAGAGAGAGAGAGAGAGAGAGAGAGAGAGAGAGAGACTGTACACGCTATCATAATCCCAGGTGCTCATTGAAGCATATGTGCATGGATGCACCCTAAAGATTGAATTGAAGGAGCAATTGTAACTAAAGTCTTCAATTATGCAGTTTCGAAATACATCGCCTCTGATCTCTGAGGAGAAAGGTGCTGCTGTGCCATGACTCAGTCACCAGGTGGAGGTTGTCACTCCTACAATTCTCTCATATACTCACTTGGACTTTCCCCGTCTGCAGAGTCAGTGGTGCATAGAACTGACTTTTAGGAGGTTTGCAGCCATCGGCTGCATGGTGAAATGTAGACTCAGTTGCTTTCTCATGCTTATGTGAAAACAAAGGAAATTTGTGTACTGTAGAATTATTGCTAAAGTCAGTTTAACATAATCTAGTTGAGTGATGTTCAGCATGTGAGTTGAAACCCATTTGTGAGTCACACAATCCATTTAAAAGTAAATGAATATAAAAGGGCTTCCAAACAATTGTAGAACTTTCCCATGAGAGGAATCACTAAAACCCGAATGAGGGCCGAGCGTGATAGCAGGACAAGAGGAAAGTAAAAGAAAAGAAAGTATCGAATTAGGAGGCACAGAACACTTATAGAGGTGTAAATATATGCATGCACATAATTATGTATATATATGGAAATAGATCCATGTACATACATTTATATGTTAAGTGTTAGGGTAGCAGACGGACATTGGGCCTCTACTCAAGTCTTCCTTCAACACAAAAATCCTTTGTCCTAATAACCTGGCGTTCTGTGATGCTCACCTTCCCAATATGATCACTGAAGACAAAATGGGTGCATAAGCAAATGAGGTGAAGAAAGTTGATGGTTCCCAGCTATCAAAAATTGTAATGCCTGGAGTTTTAAAGGCTTGAAGATAAACAAGCAGCCATCTAGCTGAGAAGCAACACAGTATACCTGGAAGAAGCAGATTAGCCTCTGTGATCATGATATGTCTATGGGATTAGGTATCAGATATCAAAGACCCAGAATAAAAAATTGTATCATTGTGAATGAGAGAGAGTACAGAGTGGAGACCCAAAGCCTATCTATAGACAATTGGACACCTCCTCACCGAAGGGAGGAGATAAGGAAGAGATAAGTCAGTATAGCACCAATGAAATGTGCAACTTTCCTCTAGTTCTTTAATGCTCCACCCCCAACTCTCAGTACCCCAATTCTACCTTACCAATCTGGCTGGACAAGAACATATACACTGGTTCAGATAAGAGCTGGAAACATGGGGAATCCAGGACACATAAAGCCCTCAGGAACAATAATGGGAGTAGTGATACCAGGAGGGGAAGGGGAAGGTGTGTGTGGGGGTGGGGGAGGAAGGGCAAAACTGGTCACAATAATCTCTATACACCGCCCTCCCAAGAGGATAGACAAAAGAAAAGTTGGTGAAGGGAGATATGGGTCAGTGTAACACATGAAAAAAGCAATAAAAATTTATAAATTATCATGTTCATAATGGAGGGTGGAACAAATGAGGAAATAATGAGAGCTCAGTAAAAAGAACATTTTTTGAAAATTAGTATGGCCACATATGTACAACTGTGTTTGATAAATTGAGTGTATGTATGGATTGTGATAAGAGCTATACGAGTCCCCCAAAAAATGATTTAAAAAAGAAAAATCCCTACCAAGGGCTCAAGTAGAAAATATTTGGAAATGAAGATGGCAACATAGGTACAAATGTGCTTGATACAAATGATGTGTTGATTGTTATAAGAGCTGTAAGAGCCCCCAATAAAATTACTGAAAAGAAAAAGAAAAATCCCATTATCTTTTTATTATATTTTCCAAGAACTTTTTGAAACCCTGTTGAAATGTGGAGTAGTGTATTATATGCATTATATGTGGTAAGTATGACATTTTGGTTCAGGTATACATATACTTATATGTACACATAAATATGTATGACGACATGATATCAGTCAAAGGCTCTGATAATTCTGTTAGGTTTTCTTACTGTAGTAGAGGGCATGGACAGAGAGATAATAAGGTTCTTCCCTTCACTGGTTTTCTCCAGGAGGATCTTCACCTAAGTATTTAAGCCAGATGCGCACTCCATCATTGGTTTCAAAAAATTATTTGGTGGATGCAGTATTCACCATCAAGTAACAAAATGTGGTATGTCTCAGAATATCCTCAGAAATGCAGGTCTGCTGTGTGCTACAACCCGGGTAAACCTTGCAAATATTGTGCTTAGTGAAATAGGTCAGTTGTAAAAAAACTTATACTCTATGACCATCTTCTTAAAATAGATAACTGAGTCCATTTCAACCAATAGCAGTCCTTAAGACAAAATAGAAGTCTCCTGTAGCATTTATAAGGCTGTAAACTCTATGGTAGCAGAACCCTACATCTTTCTCCCTACATCATGATTCAAACCACTGACCTTTCTGTTAGTGGTCCAGCACTAAACCACTGCGCCCCTGGGGCTCTGTAGATGGTTCTTCTTATACGAAATAAGCACAGCTGTGAAACCAAAGACCATTCGTGGTTAGCAGGATTGAGAGGAAGGGGATTTTTTTGTTCAGAGGCATTGAGTTTATGTCAATGATTGTAGAATTATTTGGAAAAGGGTAACAAGAATGTTTTCAGTCCAGGAAGGAAGAATGTAAGCAATGTTGTTGAATTATACATGTGAAATTATTGATCTGGTGAAGGTTTTCTTGGTTTATTTTCACCACAATCAAAAAACAAAGCTGTGAGGTAAAAGGGTAGACCCATCTCCCCTAAAGACATATATTGTGATCTTTCCAATTAGCTGTCTTCGAACGACTTTGAAAATGGGGCCTTTTGTCTTAGGATGAACTTATCTTTCTTTGGAAAATGTTTTTCCTGGGTCTTGTCAGTTGGAATGATGAACTGTACATTCTCATAAAGTCTCTTGGAATGACTTAAGGTAATAATAAAGAGGTTTCTTAACCAACTTTCCAAATAGCTAGTGATTTCCTCTAAAGATAAATTTTATATCATTTAATCATGTTTATTTCTCTCTTCTAGATAGTTTCTTGTTTTCCACATCTTTTCCACTATGTAAGTTCAGTCTAAAGCAAAATGTAGAAAGTCTGTCATGATTGAACTTGAAGAACTGAAAGTACTGTCTTCAAAAACTTCTCCACATAACCCAAATAATTATTATGCCTTTTAGAGCCATGCATCTTAAATATTGTCTTATCTTACTTAGTATGTGTACTGTGCAATCAAGATTTGTTATTTTTGATTTCATAAAAAGATACTGGCTGAGTCCCAGTGGCATAGTGGTTGTGTGCAGGACTGCAGCCCACTGGGTTGGCAGTTCAAATCCAGCAGCACCTCTCCAGGAGCAAGGCTGGACCTCCTACTCTCACCAGAGGGCAGTGATGCCAAAAAAAAAAGATACTTTCCATTTCCTGTGCTAGGCCATTTTCCTATGCTATTCCTTTTGCCCGCCAGTGAGATCTTTTTTAAACTTGTAAGTTCTTTGAGAGAATCAATGAAAGAGAGTAGAGTGAGATGGTGCTAATTTGCTGAGAGACTTTATACAATGAGTGTAGGTTTTATGGGCCTCTATTTCTGATCTTTAAGATTTCTTTGAAGACTGATATTACTTTGGCAGTTATCAGTGGCTTAATATAATTTGGTGAAGCATAAGATGGTGCTAAGAAATCTTCTTTCAGAGTGGGCGTGAACATGATGTAGATTGCAATAGAGCAGGTAAATTTCAACATTGTAGTACAGCTAAAACTCAAGCAGTCTATTCTCCTACAGCTTAGGTCTTCTTTGTCTAATCACTGTGAAAGTTGTAAACATTGTTCTCATACCTTATGTTTATTTTGGACAATTTGGGGACCTTATGATTTAGACAATTTAGTCTTTATCTAGCTACCTGTATTTAGATTTAATAGGTGATCAGTGTTTTTATTATAGTTACTAGTCAACTAAGCTCAAAAGAGGGTTAATCAATCCTGATAACGTTAACAGAATCACTTAAATATAAAATAGCAAATATAAAAACTCCCTTCCATTGTGCTAATGAGACTCTTCTTTTTCTGAACATCTAAGTTATATTATTTTGCAACTATATCAAAGCTACCTATTCACTGATAGCGCTGACTGCGCTACCAATACGTGTAGACAAATTGAAATGCAAGGAGGCTACTTTTTTCAAAGAGGGCAACAATTTCCCAGTGCATCAAAAACACATTTTTTTTTTAAAAATAAAAGAGTTTTTAAAGTGGAAGTTTTCATTTCCTAGTAGAATTCTATTCATTTCATAGTTTTAAAATGTCATCATAAATACATAGAGCACTTGAATATATGCATGTAACTCTACCCTTAGGGATTGGATACCTATTTTTATAACTCTAATTTCAGTGTTGTACAGTGCTGTTCTTGTTGATGATATACTTTGAGGTTTCTTGGCATCAAGGAAGTCAATGACTTTCTCTGGGTCTGTACATTTCTGAGTTTGATGTTTATTATCCCAGGTCCCCCCTCCCTCCCTGTCCTTTTCGTACTTTCAGGTTTTCTTGTTGCATCTCTTTGATGCTGTTGCAGGTGCCTTTGTATCGGTTCCGGGTCATCGTGTTCCACTGTGGAAAAGAACAAACCCTGTCCCAGGATGGGCCATCCTTGGAAACTTTGTGTTTAAGTCTATTGTTTCAACCCCAGTGTCAGCGTGTCTTGTTTTCTCTGTTTATCTGCTGACTTTTCACCAAATCTGAAGTCCTGTTCCAATTCTCTCCTGATCACATGTGTCAAGTACCAGAGATGAGGCCTCCCCATTACCATTTCTACTCCTTAGAGTAGTTTTTCTAAATCAGGATTTCTATGTGCTTCCGGTAGTCCAGAGTCCATTCTTCATCAACACCCATATTCAAATATGTTCATTCATATGTGGTCTTCAATACTCAGCTTCAATCCAGCTCCCACATGTCTTTGAGACAATTGAAAATACTATGGCCTGAAACTTTAATTTTCAGAGTGAGCTGCTGTTGGTGAATTATAGTGGGGAACAATTTTCTTGCTAAGAAATTCTTGATGGATCCTCACTGCATGCATGAGGCATGCATATTTGCATATAATATCCTGAAAAATTTATTTTCTTCATCTCCCTAATTTCCATTACCCGGTAGTTATCATTTTATATTGCTGTGTTTATGCCTAATTGTAAATTGCCCTTTATCTCTTCTGCCCTGCCTTTTCTTTTGCTTAGTTCTTTATTCCTCTGATTTTCAGCCCATCTTGACCTTGAACTCTGCATCACAAAGTAGATATATTTAGATCCTTTCCTCTACTGATATAATTTAGTGAGAAGATTCAGGACCTCACTGGACATAAACTTTCCTTTTATCCAAAAAAGTGTGGTTATGTCTCTTAAATAATTGCATCTTCTATTAGTTCAACATGTTTATGTGCACATGCACCCCCATCCAACCTATTCTGTTTGATTTTAATATTCTTTAAGGTAAGTATTTGTGCTTCAGTACCAGGGACACCTTACCACCTCGTGTTGAATCTACCTGACTTCCTTAGATCATCATTTTTTTTTCCCACCCCCCAGATCATCATTTTAGTCCTCTTCTCAGTATGAAATCTGGTCTCCTTCTGGAAAATGAGGGCTATTCCCTGAATTGAAGTGAACTAAAACTGGGGGTGGGGGGGATAATTGCTACACAAAGTAGAAGATGGCATCGAAAACAATGACAAAGCGGTAACATATCAACAGTTTGTTTTGTTTTGTGTTTTGTATTTTAAAGGGGGACTTATACAATAGCATGCATATTAATTCCAAGCATTTATTTTCTTTTCATAGGTGATTTTCTTCCACCCCCACCTCCACCTCTGGATGAGCCTGGCACCCTTCCACCGGGCCCTGGAAACTTCCCTCCTCCACCACCCCTGGAGGAAAGTGCTTTCAGAATCCAGGTAAGATCTGGAGCTGAAGTCATCTTTGAGTAAGCCCTGCTACAAAGTTCACAAACTTGGCGATTGTATCTGTGGTGGATAAATATTTATCCAGCTCCTACAGAGAGCTTTGCAACTCACAAAGAGCTGAGTAACTTTCATTTAAAATGCCCAACTTGAACTGCTTTGAGTTATGGTGGCTTGCCTGCCAAAGCCTGGGAAATCCTTTTACCTACCTGTTTTGTTTTGAAGCTGAACACCATTTTTTTTTTTCAGGGAAGCCATTTGAAATGTTCGTTTTCTTATTATTTTTGGACACCCAGTCACGCTTTTCTATCGCATTTCATTTTTCTTTAGCCACAGCTAAAGACTCAGGCAGATAGGCTAAGATCATGATCACTTGTCTCCAGTCTCAAATGTTCTGCAAGATCTTTCTACCTAAAAAACAGTTAAAATCCATGATGTTTCTTTTATGAATAATTTCAAAGATGCATATTTTTAAAATATGTATCTTCATTTCCTAGAATTGTCATGCTCTAGACTGTGTTGATTGCAACATAACTCAAGACAAGAGGAAGGAGAATGGTCAGAAATCTTTTTCAAACTGTGATTAACCGTGGTTGTAGGTAGAGAGTCTGGGGACCAGTTGTTGGGATTTAAGCTTACCGTGTCATTTAAGTCAGGAAAGAAAAGTAAATAGTAAAGCTTGGGACTATTGTTTATGTGATATGATATATCTGCCGGGGAGAAAACGTAAAGAATGGCAGAAAACGTAAAGAATTATTGTATTTTGGAGATACATTCAGAGAGACCCATGGTTGAGATATAATAGTGTTTGTGTTTGCTTCGACCTACTAAGAGTAGTGGGCCACTGAGTTAAAAACATAGATGGCAAAATTATTCATTCCCAAAAGTGAAGAGCCATGTTTGCCTTCTTCTGGCTTCCCTCTTGCCAAGAGATGGCCTCAGAAATCCCCCCACCCTCTATCCTCTCCTTAGTCTGACATCAACTCTTCCTACAGCCCTCTACTCTAGCTGGGACAATGAGTTACAATGGCCGCACAGAATGCAACAGATGAGCCTCACAATTATGAAGCTTTGTTAGAGGCATTAACAGATCACCTTGCATCAGGATCAGTAAATAGTAACAATGTAATCACTTGTCCACAGCATTCTCTCTCTTCAGGCAGCAGCCAAGTTTCTTTCTGGTTCCCAGCCTCTCAGCCTCTTGCCCTTGGCCTCTGCTTCTGTGGGCCGTGAAGCCCACCTGCTGCTAGGTACTCCTCTGTTCTACGCTACCATCTCCTTGCCTGGGCACCTGCTCTCACCCTTGCTCCTGCGCTCTTTCCTGTTGTCTCTGGGCCTCTGGGCTCGGCGTCCACCACTTCAGAAAGAGCTCTGGAAAGTGAATTCTCTCTGTGTCTGAAATGGATCGGGTGGCTTTCAAGGAGATGTGGCTTGTTGTTTTTGTCTTTTCATAGATAATTCCTCATAGATGAAGATGGTGTGACTTGGTTCATACCTTTTACTAAAGTCAAGACTTGATTCCACTGTCTGAATTCTGTCCATCAGCAGACAGAGAACTCCCTGCAAATTGGGATTGCAGGTGCAGACAGAGTTCAGAATTACAGCACTATTGTTACACATAGTACACATAAGGATCGTGGCAAAAAGGGTTACGTTAATTTACCACACTCATCCATTGCTAATTATGGTTTGTATGGAGGTTTATTGTCTAAGTCTATATAGCTTCAAATATATATTGTTTTCCCTAGAACACTCTTTCAAAATTTTATCATTTAATTACATTTTCCACAACATTTGTGTGTGAGTGTATGTGTGTGTGTCAAACAATAAAGTTTATGTTTTAAATTCGCCTTTTTGTGTAACTGGGTCAGCATTTCTAAGACTCAAGTGCTACATTTTTACAGGGGTTAGCCTAAGAGGAAAACAGATTTGTTCTCAGAGCAGAGCGGGGGTGACAGACTCTGTGATCAGCTTCTCATGCAGAGTTCCTTCCGGATGTTTCCACCACATCTTTAAGTCTCCTTCTAGAGAGATACAGACATATAACGTCTGGATATGGAGGTAGATATACTTATTTAAATTTTCCCATAAGAAGTTTTACATAGGAAAACTAAGAAGTACCGTATATGCTCCAGTATAAGCCAACCTGAATAGCAGCTGAGACACTGAATTTTACCACAAAAACTGCATGAAAAATGTGCTGAAACACTCGACTTATACATGAGTATACATGGTAACTGACTACATGGTTCAGTTCTTGGCTTAGCTTTCTACTAAATTGGAGTCTGAGAGCAACACAGGAAAATTGATTTGTTAATTCAGCACTGTTCTCACAGTCATTGAGTTGACGCTTTTTTTTTTTTTTTTTTGGTGAGACCACCCTTTTTGCTGCAGGACGTAATTTACTATGAACTACTCACACAGATGATTGGCATCATGGTGCTTTTTATGAATTTGTCATTCATCTCAAACCCATGTTGTTAAGGAGTCAGCCCAACTTTCCCACCGTCAGTGCCTGGTCTTCTTTTTGTCACTCAGATGTTCTTCTTTATCCATTTGGTGTCCACTTTTTTTTCCCACTAACTTTGCAACTGTTGTAGCAGAGTTCCGGTTTCCTTTCCTGAGAAAATGCCTGCTGCGTCAGTCCGGGTAGACTAGAGGAACAAATTTCAGAGACACGCATATGGATGTAAGGAATGGGTTTATATTCAAGAGGAACAGGACATTGAGAAAACATCCCAGCCCAGTCCAGCTCAAAGTCACAAGTCTGATATTAACCCATATGCCCGAAATCAGTCCAGAAAGTCTCCTTCCGACTCACAAAGTCACAGGTCAGTGGGTGCAGAGTCCCGGCACGGACAGGGGTCTCCCCATGACTCCTCGCTTCCAGGGCTCAGTGTCCATCAGCAGCATCCCGTGGTGGCAGAAGCAACTCATCTCTGAAAGAGGCCTCCATGTGGCTGCCCCTGCCTCAGAGGTCCGGCTCCATCAGGGCAAAACCGTGTGGTCTCTCCGCGGCTACTCCAGCCTCCCGGATGCCGCCATCCTGTGTTGTCTATGATTAATTGTCTCTGAGACTAACTCCCAACAACTGGGGAAGATAGCTTCTCATCTTCAGGAAGGAAATATCGCGAGAATTCCCAGAAGTCTCAGGAGAAAGCTATGCCCACATAGAGACCTCATTGGCTACTCAGTGGCTATCTCCAGATTAACAGGTTAGACTCCACCCCTACATTTCAATCATAAAATTAACATAAATACATGACTGCCACACCTGCTTTTCTGATGTCATGGCCACTGACAGGAAACAAAGGGATGGACCAAGGCTGCATTTCCTTCAGGAGACAGTGCTGTCCTTGGTACTCCATAAGTTCACATACACAAGCAGTTGCGTCCGAGTTCCTAGAATCTATAATGAAGTCTTGTTACGGTTTCAGTGGTTCCAAATTATCAGGTGCTTTAATTAAATCATTCCTATTTTTAACTATAAGTAAGCCAAGGTTTTTCTCTTCCTGTGAAATCTTTAATCTCAAGTCCAATTTTGTTATATCCTCTTGTGCTTTGAATAAGGAAACCAAGAGTGTCATTGGTTTTGAGAAACCTTCAACATTTTTACTGATGTTGTTAAATTCATGAAAGCTTGCATTAGCAGGTAAACCTATGTAAGGGGCCACATCAAGATCTTAGATAAGATTAATCAAGTGATTTACACGGTTACCAGCAACAATCTTTTTCAATTCTGCGCAAATTCTCTCTCCTGATATTCTTGCCATTTTCTGCAATTGTTTCCGATGTTTTTGGATCATGGTCATCAGGTTTTTTCAACAATTTTTCCATAAACCCTGCAATATCTTAAAATTTGAAGTGAATCTTCTCATATTCTCTGTTTAGCATGTCCAACAAATCGAACTTTCCTATGTTTTAAATCTTCATGCCCAATGAAGTCGTCAAACAAGGTACCCTCCATCAAAACCTAGCAACTGTGGAGGACAGGGAAAGGCTGTCCCTGTAACTTTCTGCCACTGTAACTATTTACGGCAGTGGAAGACCACATAATTTCTTCACAGCGTTCCAGGACTTAGAATTCTGTGGGAAACAAGGCAGATACTTCAGTGTTCTTGAAGCTTGAAGTGGAAGGCAATGGACGTGAACCTACTAGATTACAAAGTCTCTTGGAATGGGACCAGTGCCTGGATGGGAGATGGCGTGTGATCACTTGGGCTCAACCATACATGGTTGAAATAGGATGAAATGTAAAGGTTATTTGCCTGAGAAGTTGAACGTTAAACAGAAATCTATGAGAGAAAAGACTTGGCCTTCTTTTGTAGTCTGATTTCATGTAGTCCTTCTTGAAAAGCAAAACTTTTGATATTGACCTGTGGGGATTAGTTCCAGTTGTAAGTGGGTAAAATCCAGTGTAGTTTGGGGACTTGATCTCTTAAAGGCTTTCGCAAATGTCATGTCTCCGATAAATATGTTGCACATTTGTTATGTATTTAATTTCCTGTAAGCTGGTTAAAAAATAATCATATGCTAATCACCATAAGTCCTTCAAGGCATATATTCATTGTATGCAACAGATAGATCCCTTAGAAAATAAGTATATAATTGATTTTTTATATTCATTTTATGAATAATGAGAAATATTGAAGTTTGCTTTGTATGGACATTGGCTTTTGCTTTTTGAGGGCAGGTATTGGAACATTCACCACACAAGTCAGCAATGCACTTAGTATGTTTCATTTCTAGAGTCACTGTGGAAACAATTTTGTTGCATCTTCATTCTACAAAGTCTTTCATTCTACAAAGACTGTTTGGGGTGAGAGGCTTATGTTTGAACACTAGTTGAACACTAGTAATTACTCATCATAAAATCTGAAGTCCCTTTCTCCTCATCAGGAAGAAGAAGGCTATAATAATTAAATGGAACATAGATGGATTTGAACTGATGAAGCTGGAATGGTCATAGTGCCATTTTGATGTTATCATGTTACTTTGTACATAAAAATGACAACAGCAATCATAAGGTCTCGACAATGAATGCCCTTCAGAAAACAGAGGAAACCAGGGGCTTACCATAACTTGCAAGGTGGCTTTCTGCACGAGTTCTATCCTGAGAGCTGTACTGTAAGCACGGCTTTGTTTTTAAAAAAGAAGGAAATAAGCAAAAAGCCTGTTGCTTTGTGGCTTCTGTTCTCTGCTGAACAGAAGGGAGGAGGATAAAAAATAAAGTGGTGTTTGCCCAATGGAAAGGGACACATGGGGTAGGGAGAGGAATGTTGTTTGTGAGACTCTTCATCTGGAAGATTGTTGATGCGCTCAAAAGACAACGGAGGTGGCTGAGCTTCATCAGGGTGCTAGTCACCTCTACCTCTTAGTCACGGTTTATAACGTAACCTAGAGAAGTGTGTGCTTTCTCCTCTCAGCCATGGCTAAACTTCCTATTGCCAAGTCCAAATTATAGCTGGTAAATGTGTGTTTTTATGTGGAAGTCTGTTTATGTTTCCAGCCAGATTTGTAGGTCAGCGCCAAAAGAATGTCTGCAAAGCATGATTATAAGAACTGTAAGATTTTTCAGAGCTGAAAGGGACTTTAGAGATCACCTCATCCGCCCCTGGCGCCAAGCATCTAGGAACAGCATTCTCAAGTCCACGCCAAGGGAATTACTTACCTCCCTCTCTTTTGCCAGTGGGGAAACTGAGACCCAAGGAGGAGGGACCCTTTCTGACAGAGCGCTCACTGACTTTGAGAAATCTGAGCTTCTGGATGTGACCTTCTACCCACTCTGTCACGTGGCTTCACACAAAGTTCTGCTCAATGTGCTGGACTCTGAGATTCAGGCCAAAGGAAACCCTGGGTAGCTTGAGAAGGATTGGAGCTACAGGGTTTTTTCTTGGCTCCCTGAGTTTTCGATACATGGAACCAACTGATAGTCTTTTCCTTCTTTGCAAAGAGGGGCTATATATATGGTATCCAGAATTGTGGGTTTCTGAGTTTTTATAATGAGTGAATATACGAATCTCAGAAAACATGAAAAATTTGCATTTGTATCAGGACCTGTTTGACCTCAGGGCCTGTGAGGTTTGGAAGGATCGTTTCATAGTCAATTAAGTAATTCATTTGTTTATGCTGTATTCACACATTTGGTCAGTCTTATTGCATACTTGCTATAGGTTCCGTGGCATGGGTTACAGTCTTGGACTTGGGCCTAGTGACAACGATCTGAACCTTGTGACTTTCACTTAGCTTTGTCTGAGATGATGTCACAACTAGTAATTTCTTTCTCTCTCCAACCTCTGAGCAGGTATTTATACTCCTTAAAACAGATTCAATGAGAGAGAAAACCTTTTAAGTTTCAAGTGCACAGGTGACTCCGGAAAGCATATATTCAAATTTTTTTGTTGTGTGAATCTCTTAATTATTTTTTCAACTCCATAAAATGTTTCTGGGTGACTACTACAGATGAATGGGACCATGGTTACACACTAGACTGCTAACCACAAGGTCAGCAGCTTGAAACCACCAGCTGCTCAGAGGGAGAAAGGTGAGGCTTTCTACTCCCTGAAAGAGTTATAGCCTCAGAAACCCACAGGGACAATCTACCCTGTCTTATAAAGTCTAGATGAGTTAGTTTCGATATAAGATAGTGAGGTAGTTTTTTTGCTTTGTTTTGTTTTTTTTTCAGATTATAGATGGGGAAAAAAGTTAAGTTGACAGAGATAAGGGATAAATTAAATACGGTACTTCAGACTCAAAATGGGAAGATGGATGAAAGAAGTTTTAAATGAAGGAATTTTGTGATACAGTATGTGTGAAACCTCATGCTTTGATGAGAGGTACGAATCTAATCCTACATTAATGATAAGGAGGTGGAATAAATAAATTACCTCTAACTAAATGAACTATAGCTGATAATAATACCCAGGAAGACTTTCCAGAGCTTATTTAAAGAGAACTGAACTTTGATGTCCACTTTCGCTCTTAGCATTTGGATAGAAGATGGGCTGTTCACGCAATGAAGTAATGAGAATAAGCGCACAGAGGAAAGCAAGTGGAATGTGGCTGTGGCCAGGCCGAGGATCCACACCTTATTCTGAACCCTTGACAGTTTATTGCAGGTGGTTGATTGTATTTTAAAGGGAGGGGTGGCAGTCTAAGATCTGTTGCCAGATGAGACCAAATATTGCAGGTGTGGGAAGCCCGATGTCAATGACTCTGAGTCTATTCCAGACTTCCTTGAGCTCCCTCATGACTTACCTGCTGGTACCTGAGTGAAAAGTGGTGATCTAGGCTACAGAGGTCGGAGTGACCATCGTGGATAATGTTGTTAGTGCAACAAGAAGAGGCAAAATCACCACGAAAAACTTTAATCCATTCTGAAGAGCCTCTTTTTGTTGTCTGGTGAAATTATAAAGACATCCTGGTCCATGAAAACGAACCAGAGTTCTGTTTGAGATGTTCCTGTTTTCCCACGACTTGGCCCACTTTCTTTGGGGTCAGTAAGCCCTAGTTGATTCGAATGATTGTTATGACTTTGAAAACAGTAACCACAGTAGCAGTAGCAGCAGCAGCAGCAGCAGCTTCTTCTGTGTTCATTTCCTCCTTTGATGGTCTTCATATCTAGGCCAGCGTAGATTTAATAGGATCAGGTATGTTCTCAAGGAGCCTTGGTGGGGCACTGGTTCAGTGCTTGCCTCCTAACCAAGACTATTGTGTCGTGAATCCACTCACAGCTCTGCTGGATAAAGATGTGACCGTCTGCTTCTCTACAGATGGCAGCCTCGAAAACTGTGTGTTAGTCTCGGTAGACTAGAGAAACAAATCCATAGAAGCTCATATGTGTATGAGAGAGAGTTGTACTACACTTGATCCTAGCCAAAAGACCGAGAAGTGATTGAGAGAGTTTAAAATAAAGGGTAATTAATTCTACTTTAAGAAAGCATCCCACCCCAGTCCAATCTAATCCCATAAGCCTTATATTAGCCAAAATGCCTGATACCAATCTAGAAAATACTCTTCAGACTCACGAAACACATGCAATGAGGCCAAATGCAATGCCAAGTCAATGGGTAGAAAGTCTTTGGATCCAGTGGCATTGTAAGTCTCTCAGCACTGGCAGGGCTCTCCACGTGCCTTCTGCAGCTCCCAGGACTACTTTAATGTAGTTCCCTGTGGTTTCTCGAGCTCTGGCCAATGGGATCATTCCATGCGGATGTAATGTCTTCCAGGGAATGAGCAGAGACAAAGAGAAGAGTCTCCCACCTACAAGTAGGAAAATACTCCAGAATTCTCACGAGAAGACGATGCCACACAGAAGCCTCATGAGTTATGTCTTGAGTGACAAATCTGATTCCAGCCCTTCGCTTATAATCCTTTCAAGTTTACACCAGATTATTTAACTGCCACAGACCACCCCTTGTCAATTTGACTCTTTTACATAGCTCTTCAGCCATATGTAACTTTCAAAGAATAAGTAAGAAAATCATACCTGCACCTAACAGGATAAAACTACAATGCATGTAATTCAATATGTGCTATCCTCATTAAAGTGTAACATTCTATAAGTGAACAATGCATAAAAATATATATCCCGGGCTGAGCCCCGATGGCGTAGTGGTTGTGTGCCGGACTGCGGCCCACTGGGATGGAGGTTCAATTCCAGCAGTGGGGCTGGACCTCCTACTCTCACCACTGGAGAGCAGTGATGCCCCCCGCCCCCCAAAAAAAAATATATATCCCATGCCTAATAATTGCAGCTAAGTAACACCTAAGTGGTTGGCTTACAAACTTTCATAGGTGGGGAAACATATTCATAGGCTTGAGTTGGAGGCTATTTTGGGTGTCTGGATCTTGAAATACTTTGAAAAGTAGCAGGGTCTGCCTAGATTTGATTGGTTGTCTTCCTGTGTTGCTTATATTCTTTTGAAACTTTTTTTTCCTGGGATCACATAGTTTCTTCATGTCTCAGCCTTTAGAAAGTATATATATATCAATGAAATACACACATGCCCCCACCACTACCAACACAAAACCACTATTGCAACAGCCTTGAAATAATCTAAGTCCTGTTCATCTCTCTCCAGTAAAAGATTGCTTAATCTCTGGATGAGAAAAGGCTTATGGGGAAATTGGTTGTGGTCAGTTTGCTTTATTTGGTATGTAATGATACCCAATAAAGTTAACTTTGCTCTGGTTCGTGAAGTAGGTTCTTTCGAGGGGATAGTTTTCAAAACTTTCATATTACAGAAAATGTCCTTTTCCCAAAGTCTACTGAAACCTCAGTTGCTTCCTTCTGAGTTACTGGGAGTTTTTTTAATCCCACAACCTTGCTCCTGTCAAGAGTCTTAGTGGTTTCCCGAAAGCTAAAGCAATGTTATTTTTTTCACTTACAAAAAATATTGTATAAATAAATCAAGCCATACTACATGTAAGATTATGGTTAGTAATATAAACTAATGATTTCCACTTCCATCTCTGACTCTAGTAATAGACAAAATTAAGCCTGGATGTTCGTTTCCCATTTGATCTCTAACTAGCCTAGTAGAGAAAAATGTCAATTGCAGTGTTTTAGCTGTATTGCAGCTCTCTGTTATGAATTTTCTCACACATTTATATTGTGCAACCATATCATTGATCAGCTGTAGCTTTTGCTTTCTCTTTTTTGAATATTTTCTTTCTTTTTGTCCCCATCGTTATCGTACTTACTTTGCTTCATAAAACCTTGCATATCTGAAAATAACTTCTTTTTGCCTTGATATTTTAATAAGTTTGGTTGGAAGTAGAATTCTCTGACCAAACTTTCTTTACCTCCATATTTGAAAGCATTTCTTCCCCTATCATTAGTGCAAGGGTGCTTAAGAAACTCTGATAAAAAGGAATGAAAAGATTATAGATATTTTCCGATATTTTATTAGAAAGAAAGCAATCAGATGTCAGGTCAATTCTTTTGCCATTTTAATCATTATTTCTTGGTTCGAAATCTTAGGTTTGTATGATGCAGTGATTTTACTGCTTTCTGCCTACCTACAGACCCCACCCCACAGTCTCTCCACTCAGAATTCGGGAAGCCTCCGAGAGCAGTGTTTAGCCAAAGGGTGTTTCCTGTGTTACTTGAGAGGGTAAAGTTTACTGTTTTGGTCTACCTTTTTCTTCTGTGTGGAAATGCAACAATATGATAACTGGTCTCTTTCTTTATCGTTTGTGATTTCATATCATAGAGCAATTTTCTGTATCATAGAAATGCTTTGTTTTAAAACACCTTTTTATAGAAACCCATTTTTAATTATTCTGTGACATGGAAGGATTTGTATTGCTTGTCTTCCTCCATCCCTCCCTCCCTCCCTCTCTCCCTCCCTTCCTTGCTTCTCTTTTCATGTGTGGTAAGGGCTTACCTTTTACTTGAATGCCTAGGCAGTCAAGTATCACTTCTTTATAGCTTTCTGGTGATTTGCAATTTGTGATATAACTTATATGATTACATTTGATCTTTAGAAAAATTCTGGGAGGCAAAAAAGTGAAAATAGTATTTGACAAGTGTGGGGTGGGGAACTCACAGTGAGACAACCTGTTGAGATTTAACAACAAACAAGATCTGGAAGCCATGATTTATGTTGAAGTGGATTAAAAACAGAAACAAAATGCATTGGGGGTACTATTAAGCTTCTTGGCATAGTGTCAATTCCCTTTCCAAATGGAGAAGGAACGTCGTTTGAATGTTCAAAACACATCCAGTGCCATCAGCCTTGTGTGGCCCAGGGCCACCAAGATAGATTTGTTTCCTCTGTTTAGTTCAGGGGGGAAAGACACATCTTCCTTCTTCGACTCTGGTGTATTCTCTAGCCAGGCCCCGCATGGATTGCATCATGTAACTCTAATCTGTGGATTTAGTAAGGAAGTCCTGTTGGGCTCACAAATCCATTTGTTCCTTTATAATTTACATTGCCCTCTCAATGTGGACATAAAAGATCGTGTACTGCAGGAAGGGGCCAGGAAAAGAAAACTGAGGATGCTGGCACTGTAAACCTCATATTTTGAAACTCTCATTTTTACAGGATTTTTTTTTGGATAAATATGTATGATTGGCTTACGGCTAATTAAAAAGTATTTGGTTTGTGGCACAAGCACCAGTCTTTGAGGAGGGGTTAAGCTGTCATCATCCTAATTTTTTAATCATTCTTCATAAATGTTGCCTCTAAAATGTCCATTCACTTTTAGCTCTCAAAATAGAATCTTTGCTCCCTCCTCCCCCAGCCATGAAACTTGCATATACTTTATTTCTGATCCCTGAGTTATCTCTGTGGAGTGCAGGGTGGGGATAGTGCTCCATCATCTATCAGTGAAGGGACCGAGGACAAGGTTAAGAAATAGTCTAGGTTTCCATGGTACTGAGTAGGCCAGGCAATAGTCAAGCCCTGCATTTTTCGGAGCATGTCTCTGCTTTATTTTTACTTTTCCTTTATATTCTTTTTCCATGAAGGAAATAAAGCTCCAGTTGTCACGTCCCTCCCAAAGCAGTTGTGTGTTATTTGGTGAGTTACTGCTCTTGGGAAGTTTGTTACAGAAATCCCTGTTGCAATATCGTCTTCAGCTTCATTTTTGTTATTGTCAGAATCTTCACAGAACAGAAGAATGCACTTAGGTTACAAAATATAGATGGATGTGTGTAGACTTTGAAATGGAATTCTTTCCCAAATGTTATATCTGTTTTTGTATTTGCTTAGCCAACAGCATTGCACAAAAATGATAAAAAAAATCTTCATTACTGTAGAAAAAAGTAAACCTGATGGTACCTAGAGTGGGAGGAGCAAATTTTTTTGGATATTTTTTTACCTTAGAAAAGAGCTGAGACAGGGGAGTCACCTAATAAGATACACATTTTCACTGTTAGTTTTGAGTAGAGAGTTTGGATAATGAGAGGGAAAGGGTAATTAGCAGGAGCTCAAAAGTCCACTCCTAAGACCCTGGGTAGCTTCTGCGCCCAGAGAGAGTGAAAACCTCAGAAACTCAAAGGGCTCCTCAGGGTGGGCTTCTACCCCATGGCTGGGAGTTTGGTTGGTGCCGGGGCCCATCCTGCACTCATCCTCTGCTTTGAATTGTACATGACGCCTCAAGACTTGTGATTTGGGACAGAGCATCACTGAAGGCTAAGGCGCAATTTCTTCAGGCCTAAAACTGTTTTACCAGTCCTTCCCCATCGAACTTTAGGGCCTGTTCCCTCCCTCCTTTCTTCCTTCCCGTCAGATGAAAATAACTCAATGGACAGCATTTTCCAAATGAGGGACTGAGGGCTTTATCTTTAAGAGTACATTTTTGTTCTAGTCTATGTTCTTGAATTTTAATTCTGTTAGGAATTCTCTCTCACACACACCTCCATACCCCCTTCTAAGAGCAGTGAGTAACTGCCTGGCCTGTGAAGGGTGTACCTGATGATGAAGTAGATGTTGAAAAGAGAAAGACAAGTTACCCCCTATGCATAGAGTCCAACCGTGACTTTGGGAGTCTTCTGTGTATCTGTGGGTGAATACCATAGAGCACCTGACTCCGAGTTAGAGAGTCCAGGAAAGTGAATAAAAAAAATGGCAATCACTACACAAACGTATTTCACGGTGTGTATACGCAGGAGTCCATCATTTTTATGATCATTTTACATCAAGCCATTGTCTAAGATGTGAAAGCCTAGAGGCTTGTTTCATTTCCTTTCAGCTCATTGAAAGTTGTGCAATGACATTTCAGCCATTTTCTTTTGACCCACTGGGGTTAGAAGTCGGTTCTGGGATGTGGCAAGCCCAAAGGAGTGTTTTCGGCATTACAGAGTGATTAGAGGGGGGAGGGCAGTCTCTCTCTTCCCTGCTGTGGCTGCATAAGGGGGTTCCCCTCTTCCCGACGGGTGACCTTTTTTGGACATCTTCTTGGATCTCTCTCAGGCAGGTAAGGTCTCAGTGTTTTGAAACTGGTTGCTGTCTCCTTTGACTCTGATTAAAGAGAACTTCCTTGCTTCTTTGGTGCGTGCTATCTGGGACCCCTCCTTTTCTCTCCATTATCAAGTACCCCTTCTTTATGTCTTGCTTTCATTTTCTGTACCCTCTTGGTGCCATTTCCCTTTGGCACCCTGGCCTCTCTCAGTAGACGTCACAAGTCTCCTAGAGCCCACTTCCATCTCTGTGTATCTAGAGTAAGGTGAGCTGGTTCTGACATGGCACTCTTCCCACAGGGGAAACCCATCTCTTTACACCACGCTCTCACAGGTCTGCTCCTGCCCCCTCCCCAGGCTGCGTCTCCTGAGATGGCCACATCTCTGCCGTCTCTCAGACGCTGCACTCGCGCACCATTGTGGACATGGCTGCTCCTGTTCTTCAGTGCTTCGGTCTCTGCTTGTTCTTATTTACCTTTTCTCGCCTGTCTGGGCAACTCATTCCTTCCTGACCATCACTGGTTTCCCTGGTTCTTTTTTTCCATTCCAACACACACACACACACACACACACACACACACACAGTCATAAAATCCACTCTGTTTTCTGCTAGCCCCTGGGTTACAGAGTAGAACTGCTTGTCTTGTGCCTATTTGCCTGTCATCCTTCTAGAAAGACATTGCCAGGCCTTTGTGAAATACATCACTGGGAGGGTTCACATTCACCTTTAGATTCGTTTAACAAACTGCTCACCGTCATAGGTTCAATTCCATCTTGTAGCTGTCCTGTATAGGATCTCCAATCTTTATGGGATCTGGCAACCTCATTTTCTACACCAGCCCCCCCCCCCCCGACCGCTGCCCCCCCAGGGCTCTCCTCTGTGTTGGCAGTTGAGTATAATCGGGCCGCTGGGATACTTCCATCTGCAGATCCCTGATCTGTTGCTCTCTTGCATGTCTACTCGGACTCCTTGTGGCCCTGTTGCTGTGATCTTTCTGGAAGCAGGGTGCCACCGTTGTCACCCACGGAGCAGGTGGTGGGTTCATCCCGCCCTGATCCCAAGCCATCAGAGCCTGCTGTTTTATTTCCCTGACCGCATCCTGAGAAGCTCACCTCATTTCCCACCACATTCCTTAGGGTCCTGGCTTTTGGGCAGCGATGCCCTTCTGGGTAGCTGCATGTGCCTCTTCTCTCAGGAGGCTCAGCAGTCTTCCTCCTTTACTGAACCTACTCTCAGCCCTCATGGGCCCCTTGAACCAGCAAGGCCAGCTTGTCCCACTTCTCCTTTCCCTGTACCCTGTCTCTTGACTGCACCATGTGGTCTGGTGTTGGAGACCCAGGCCCTAGTCTCAGAAGCCCTCCTCCCTCAGGGTTATTCCAGCTCACCCTATAGGCTATACCCCACCCAACTTTCCCTGCAGACTCTTAAGGTCATGGCATTTTAGGAAGTTGTCCCTGTGGAGTCTGCCCAAGCAGGGGCACCACATATCTGATAGGCACTGGTGTATAGTGAAGGCTCAAAAAGTGAAGGGACACATCAGACAGCGGATGATATAAACAAGCAATAACAATTTGTAAATTATTAAGGGTTCATGGAGGAAGTGAAGGGGGACAGGAAAATATGGGGAGCTGGTACTAGGGGCCTAAGTGGAGGGGAGGATGTTTCGGGAATGATGATGGCAACAAGTGTGCAAATGTGGCCTGCATACAATTGATGTATGTATGCATCATGATGGGAGCTGTATGAGCCCCCAATAAAATGATTTATTTCAAAAAAAGAGAGGGGGAAAGAGGAGCTTATACCAAGGGCTCAAGCAGAAAATATTTGAAAATGAATATGGCAACATGTGTACAAATATGTTTGATACAAATGATGTATTGAATGTTATAAGAGCTGTAAGAGCCACCAATAAAATCATTTAAAAAAGAAGTGTTGGACTGAGCTCCGGTGGCATAGAGGTTGTGCACAGGATTGCAGCCCACTGGGTTGGAGGTTCAAATCCAACAGCAAGACTGGGCCACCTACTCCCACCACCAGAGGGCAGTGATGCCCCCAAAAACCAAATAAAAAAAATTAAAAAGAAGTGTTAATCCAGTAGGTGCTGCTGTCATGTGACCCTCTTTTAGGAGCGATGGAATTATTGAACATTTGTCCATCATGCCCTATATTGTATTTCAAAATGTAGTCTGGGGGATAGATAGAATATTGACATTAAGAAATTAGAATCTGGCCCCAGACTATCTTTCAAAATGTAAGATGTAGAAATTGTTTGAACTCTCAAAGCCTAGCACCCCTGGTTTGGAAAGGGTCCTGATCCAGCCCAGCTTGCTTTCCATTGAGGAAATACACACCCAGGCTCTGAGGGGAAGGCCCGGCATGCCAAGGCATGCCTTTCCATTTGTCCCCTTGCTTCCTGGTCCGTATCTCACTGAGGGGACCTGAGGCAGCTTCTCTGCTGAGAATTAGCGTTTGGATTGCTCTGCCCATTCTGGGAGTTGGCAGTAGGCATTCTCTGGGAAATGCCTAAGCGGTGTGGGTTTATCACCTGGTTTCTCGTGGCATTTTGTTCCTGTTGTGAGCATGCCCCCACTTCTTGACAGTGACTCAGTGCGGTGGGGGAAGGAGAGGGGAGAGGAAGCTTCATACATCTTGAGCAAATCAAGTTTTGCTATTTTTAGCCCTGACTACTGTTTGGAAAGGCCAGTCTGTGTTCGTGGTAGTCCGGCTTGGTTTTCCTTAGTGGCATTTCAAAAAGGGGGAAAAGAAAATAGGGGGATTTTTAATTTCTGGTAGTGAAAATAGTTCCTGAGAGAAATCACATCTGTTGCTGCTTTTCCTCTTCATGAAACCTCAAGTCAACCAGGCGCAGATTCCTTTCCCTCCAATATGCCTGTCAAAGGTTCATGGACAGCACGAGGCTGGAAGTCAGCAAAATTTGTGCAGCAAGATGTAGTCTGGTGCTCCGTGCAGAATGCAGAAAGTGGGGGCCAAATGGTGGCACCCCTTCTTGTTCAGTGGACTACTTGGCCAGATGTTGCTACCTGGAGAACTTGAGCCCGGTAGAGAGAGGCACACATGGAATGATAGTCCTGTATCTTAAGTGGTTCTTCTGCCTTCTCTTGTTAAACTCTTCCCTGAGTGTCCTACAGTCACTCCCAGTATTGCATGAGATGAATTCCTTTTGGAGTTGTGATGGAATTTCTTGCCCCTGACCCCACCCTGAGACAACACAACTATTACTGATCGTTGGGGAACAATAAAGAACCACAGAAGTGAGGATAATGGGACTTTGTCTCGTGTACTTTGGACATGCTACACAGAGAGAGCAGTCCCTGAAGAAGGACATTGTGCAAGTGAAGAGGAGGAAGCCCCTTTCTGAGGGGGGCTGACACAGCAGCCGTAGGACTGGGCTCAGGGCCTAGCCATATTTCTTTGAGTTATAACTCAAAGAAACTGAGTAACTGAGGTTATAACTCAAAGAAACGGGTAACTGAGGTTGAGCCCTCTCCGGGACACCTAAAAACATCAACAGCTACATATGGAGGTGCATCAAATAATCTTATTGGCATTCGACTTATTGCTAAATATAACATGATCGCAGTGATCAGAAATGGCAAGGCCAGGAAGAAAGTGCTAGAAGCCAGGCTGAGGGCTTAGACCCTGCATCCAGATGGTGGCAGGCACTGCAGATGGAGAAAGTGAGCTGGGTCCCAGGGCAATTGGGATCAGTGGATCTACAGGGGGAGCAGGAATCCAGAACACTTTCTAGGATCATGGTTCTCAGAAAGGGACACTTAATGGTTTCCTATTCTGTTATTTGCCCAATAGGGAAGTCCTCTTAAAAACCAGGTCAGAGCCACGGATGAAGGGTCGGAAGTTCATGAGAAGAAATGCTGGCATCACTAAGCCAAGACTGCCCTTCTTTAATGAGAAGGGACTATGCACGCCACAGAATTCAACAGTTCCGTCTCGATAAAATTGTGTCAGAAGAGTGAGAATAATGCGTTGCTATAATTAATGCTAATTTTTGGGTATTGCTGTATTGTTGTCATTGTTTTTAATTGAATATGTATTGAGCTCCAACAGGGTGCTATGAATAATGCCATCTTCTAGTTGATTTATCAGAGCACTCAGCAGACTTTATAAACACCAATAAATGGAGACGCACAGCACCCTTTGGAGGTGGTAAACGCTGCTGCCATTTCTATAAATGAGAACTGAAGTAGATTGTCTTTGCTTTCTTGGCACTGTGGGTGAGAACACAGAACTGTGGAATGGGAGAAAAGTCTTTTCCCTGTCCCCGGGAATTGGGTTAGAATACATTAGTAAAGAATTATCCCTAAATGCGCTCCGAGTTGTGGAGTTTAATTAAATTGTTCCAGTTATAGTTAGCACTTGGATTAGCACCAGGCAACCAAATTCTAAGTCAGCAGGTCGCAAAATTAGTGTGGCAGAGAACTGGGGAGAGACAAGGGTGGGACAAGGGTGGCGCAGAGTGGTTAGATACATATTCCTAAGCCCTGACCCCCAGAAAATTTTATTTGCCAAACCTAGGAGGTTCCTTTTTGAATTAGATGGTGCAGGCACTTCTGCAACAAGTCGTTCCTTAGAGGAGCTTTGACTTCCCTTGGAAACCGCAAACTTTCCTCTCTATAGGACATTTCTCTGATCACTAGAGTCTGCTTTCACTCTGAGACCTATATGCATAGATGATAGATAGACAGACAGACAGACAGATAGATCCACAAGCACTCTAAGAAGTCTCCTGGTCTGATCTTGTAGTTTTGTCATTTACAGAATGTTTGGCAAGTTATGGTACCATATGGTACCCACTGGTTAGGTCGCAATTGATTGCATCCTCAGGCCCTCTTCTCTCCTCCTCTTCACTGTATCTTTCTGGCTTGGTATCATCCCCTTTATGTCTTAAGATGCTTCCCTAGGTGGTGCAAGTAGGGAAGCAGTGGGCAAATGATAGGAAGGTTGGCAGTTTGAACCCACTCAGGGGTGCCTCCAAAAAGAAGGGCTGGCCATCAGCTTTTGAGATGCCCAGCTATGCAAACCCTCTTGCACCTCTTGCCCTGCACTGGACTGCACTAGTTGACAGCAGGCATGTTCTATGGCCAGACTCAAAGTGAGAAGGGGATGCATTGGCCCGAGATCACATGATGGGAAAACATTAAGATAGTGGGTATGTGGAACCAGGTTTTAAGTTCAGTTTGGAGCACAGATATATAGTTAAGACATTGACAGAACCCAAAGGTGGGAGTGAGCCTCTAGTTCTGATATAAATAGGATATATTTGGGGTGAGGGGCGATGCGGAATTCTGCCAGTATTCAGAGGGAAGCAAGAAGAGGCGGAAATGACCAATTCAGTGTTTCGTTGTGATTTCTTTGTGATTTGTCTTGTTTCTGTAATACAGGCTGGGTGCTGAGCTGTTGCTAAGCAAATGATAGACATATGATTATTGCTTGACTCTGAATATTTTATGGGAAAGGAAACATTTCTCAGACAAGCCTGAAAGGATGCCTGAGCAGAATGTTGGAGTAGGAGAAGGGCTTTGAAGTGAGGATGCAGATGGTGAGGCTTGAGATATTGTTCCTTGCCTTGTTTAGACTTTCTCAGCCCCCAGCTAGCAAAGTGGCCCTCCTTTCATAGTACTGTGTTCATTTCTATTTCATGGGTTGAAGGCAGACATTTTAATGAGCTTGGGTCATGTTTGTCATCATACGGATTCCCACATGCTGCTGGTTAAGGTGAGAGGTTTAACTTTCTGATCTGTGCACTGCTGGAAACATATGCGGATCATACCATGGGCTTGTTCCCTCATCTGTAAGTGCCACGGCACAATTATCACTGCCCACTCTCCCTTCAGCCCGGGGGCTGTGCTTATCTCTAAGCTATCCACACCTGTGTTTTGGGCCAAGCTCTGTGAAGGCCTTGGGCATACACACCTGTGAAATTGGACCAAGGCTGACTCTGTGAGTCTGATCTGCCTTTATTCTTACAAAATGGGCCACTTTTATTTTACAAGTACTGGTATATGTGGTCGTGCTCCTCTTACATTGTTTTGCTCATGTGGTGAACATTTTAAATAGTTTTCTCCATCTGAGGTCTTCTCAGATTACCTTGTCTTCTGATTTAGCCCTCTCTGATGTCTCTGTTTATCTTCTCTCCATCTCTTCTGGTGTCATTTTCCCCATTTTTTACTCATGTTTGCACTGTCCCCATGGCATTTACATATTTTCTCCACCATTTCTAACCTGCTTTTTGGTGTGGTTAATGTCTGTGTAAAATAATCAGTATGAGAGCAGAAACACATGGAGGGCTGTGGTAGTTAGATAAGCTGATGTCAATTTAGGACCTGAGAGGATTAGGAGTGAAGAGGTAAAGTTTAGTCTGTCAATGGGGTCATAGCCAATGAGGCCTCTGCATGGGCATGGACTTCTCCTGAGGATTATGGGAAATTCTATATGTTTTAGAAGCATGAGATCCTGGTTCTCTCTGCTATTCCCTGTGAGACACTCTACTAACAAGCCTGACTCTCTGTGATACCTCCCTGAGGAGAAGCCACATGGTCCTAACCTGATACAGTCCTGGGTGCTGGAGAAGCCAAATGGAGGGCCCTGCCAGCACTGAGAGACTTACAATGCCCCTGGATCCACAAGTCTTTCTACCCACTGGCCTGTGAGCATCCTGTGTTCAGTGTAATTTCATGTGTTTTGTGAGTCAAAAGAGGAATTTATAGATTGGCATCAGACATACGGGCTAATATCAGATTTACAGACTTGATCTGGACTGGACTGGAATGTTTTCTCAATGTTCAATTTCTCTTGTCTATAAACCTCTTTCTTCTACACATGAGTCTCCATGAATTTGTTCCTCTCATCTGCCCAGACTAACAGAAGGACAGAGGAGCCCTCCTTCCCTTTTCTGCTTTTTTCCTAATGCCTTCTCTGGATGTCCGTATATCCTGATATTAGATAGCCGTATGGGGGAGAAGTGAATGAAACCTGCTCCCAAAGAGAAGCTAGAAGTCAAAAGTGAGGACTGGAGCGTGGCCTTTTACTGAGGTTACAGGCATGGCCGAATTATTAGTAATCAAATACTCTCATATAATCTCCAGTGTAAGGTCTAAAGGCAAAGTTTTTCCTTTACTTTTCTAACCCGTGAGTATAATGGTTTAGAAGGAACAATTTGGCCCCCTAATTTGAGTTAGAGTCTAGTTCTTCCACTCACTAGCTCAAGAAGAGTCACTTCTTTGAATGTTGGTATCCTCATTTATAAGGAGTCTTAGAAGTGCAAGTAGTAAAGGAAGTTTGCTGACTGCAAGGTCAGTTGTTCAAACAAAGCCAGTGGCTCTGCAGAGTCCCGATGCTACTCTGTTATGGCTTTTCCAAGATTATAAGCCTCGATGAGCAAACACTTTCCACATTCTGCAGAGGAGAAGCCACTGGGTTTGAACTGCCAACCTTGCCAGTAGCCGTCCAGTGCCTAACTCACAGTGCCACTAGAAATGTGACAGCCTAGAAGTGCTATGGGGCACTTCTACTATGCCATGTGGACTTGGTAAATGTCCAAATGGGCGAGAGGCCACCCAGCAGCGTCTTCTTTTTTAAATGAGAAATATAGTGTCTACTCTTCTAGACAGTTTGAGAGACTTCAATATGTGAAAGTGGTCATTTGTAAGCCACATTCATCTCATGATGGTGGTGCTGAGGGAGTGTGAGTTTTGCTTACAGATCCCAGCAGTCCCTGTGCCTCCGACCTTGTGCAGTGCATTGTGTGGTCAGAGAAGCAGGCTGGCAATCCTGTCGGCTCATGAGACGTTTCCCAGAACTGTCTTCACACAGGAAGTTTGACAAACAGAAAAATGATGAACAGATTTAAGATGTTAAGTGCTTAGTAGGTGGCTGAGGCATCTTATCTACTTGGAAAATATGATTCTTGTTATGTCAGGGTCTCTTCTTAGTCTCGGAGATAAGACAGCATGTATAGTCTGTCTGTCCCCCTCCTGCCTGTATGCTAGGATGCCTTTACCCTCACCGACCTTTTTCCATTTCCATTCATCAGCTACCGGCTCCCCAAACAATTGAACTGAATGTGGCTTCCTCTACACAGTTGTTATCAGTGACCTTATTTTTAAATGGGTGTTTCTGATGGTTTCTTGTCTCTCCTATATCTCTTTCACATATCAAAATAGCATTAGCACAAAAGAGAAGTGAGAATTTGACTCTAAGAAGTATCTATTTAAAAGAAAACAAATGAAAAAAAAAAGACCACGTTCCCTAACATCAGGTTGGTTTCGAAGTCACAGGGAGTCCTGTGGATCAGGGCAGAACCACTCCTTGAGTTTCAAAGATGGTAACTCCTTATGGGGGATGAAAACCCAGCTTTCTCCCTCAGAACTCTTAATGGTTTTGAACTTCTGACTGTATGGTAGCAGTTGCTAGCAGTACCAGTCATGGCCCAGTACATCATGTCACTGTCATTAGATACTATTGAGTTGATTGCCACTCATAGAGACCCTAATATACCACAGAAAGAAACACTGCACAGTTCTGCCCATTTTTTTTTTAAACCTACAGCACCTGGTATTCCCAGGAGGGCTCCCATCCAAGTACTAACCAAGTCCCACCTGCTTAGCTTCCAAGATCAGTTGAGATCGGGTAAAATCAGGGCATTATGGCTATAGACCCACACCATTCTTAAAATTGTTTTGTGTCAATCCCTCTTGTTAAAGGTCTTCTTTTTCACTGTGCCATTATGTTACCAAGCTTGATGTCCTTCTCCAGGAATTGGTCGTTGCTGACAACATGCCCGAGTTTGTGAGGTGAAGTCTCACCCACTTTGCTTCTATGGAGAATTCTGACTTCTTCCTCCAGAAAAATATATGATGGTTCTTTTGGTGGTCCATGATACTTTCAATATTCTTTGTCAGCACCAGAACTCAAGTGCATCAGCGCATCTTTGGTCTTTCTTATTCAATGTCACATGCATATGAGGTACTTGAAAATGCCATGGATTGGGTCAAGCACATCTTAGTAAGCATCGTTTCATAAGGAGCCTTAGTGGTTACTACATAATCAAAGCAAAACTCACTGTCATTGAATCGATGCTGGCTCACAGTGACTTTGCAGGAGAAGGTGGAACTGCCCTGGTGAGGTTTTGAGACTCTGTTTATGGCAGGAAGAAGCCATCTCTTTCTCCTGAGAAGCAGCAGGTGGTTTCAAACCACTGTCATTGCAGTTTGTAGCCCACCATGTAAACACTCTATCAGGAAACTTGGAACTGAATCCACACTATCTCCAAGGTGTGTTTGCATTATCCCCCAGAGAGCAGAAGGCAGTGTGTTTGTTTGTAGTCAAGAAGTGACTCCTTTAATGACGACCTTGCTCTTGCTTGAACCTGAGTGGAATTAGAGATACTGGTACAGGTCTTACTCTGTCTGGCTCCATCTGTGACAGTTATGAAGTACAAAAACATTGCAAAATGACATGATAGACTCATAATACGGGAGCTTTGACACAATGAAAGATAACCTGGAAGACACATACTCCTTGTGTGATATTGACAAAGAGTGAGTTTCTGAAAGGAAACGATACATAAAATAATATAGACTTCTTGAAGGTATGAAGGGTAGATCTTGCTTAGAACTGAAGTCTCTCAGATTATCTCATTATAAAGAAGGTTTACGTTAAGAGTCAATGAAGATAATACCTTCACAGGAGGCTCCAGTTGATCTGGGACCAAACTCTTACCATCTCTTTTTTTCTTTCTCTAATTACTCTTCTCTCTCTTCTTGTCTAGCTCCGTCTTTGATCATGTGTTTTTATCTTTCCTTGTAAAGAGAGAAAGCTTTTTTGTTACCACTACTTGGGTCAATGTCTATATTCAGCGGTTAGGCCATGACTACCTCAAGCATTACTCAGCTGTATGTGGATAATCGTGAGAAGAGGCGCCCCGGTGGCGGCAGAGGGCTTGGGGGTTGGGCTGCTGACCAACAGCTCAGGCGGGCAAAGACAAGGGTGTCTTCTCACGTATAAGCTGGTTACAGTTTGGGCAAGCATGCAGGGGCAGGTCTCCGGGCCTGCATGAACTTTGGTATGAGCTGGGATTGACTTGATGGGAGTGAGTGCTTTTTAATTGGAAGAGAACTTGCAGGAACAAAATACAATTATGCATGATTTTGCTTTTGGTTTAGATATGGTTGGAAAGAATGGCATATCTTGAGTGAAAGATGTTTACTATCTTGACCCTGAATCTAGGCTAACAGTGTGATGGGGCTGTTGGCTTCAAGCAGGAGCCTAAAGAAACATCTTCCTGTCTGTTGTCCATTTCAGAACTTGGAAATGTAATGATCAATTCATTAGGAAGAAACATCTGAGAAAAGAAAAAAAAAAAGGATGTTTACTATCAAGTCTTATACGTTTTTCTAAGTACCAAAGCTAAGAAGCAGGTAGACATAAATATAACCACATAACATTTAGATCCTTTCTGTGCTCAAAGTGGGAGACATAGGTGTAGCTCTGTTAGAGAATCAACCCAGACTTTCTACAAGGGGGAAGTGGGGGTCATATGTATTTTAATAATAGTGTATGGATAGAATAACTGATATTTAAATGTAAGTAGATCTATAAGATTGAATTAACCGATTTTTGAAAACTGCTCTTTGCTTGTTTTCACGTCTGATAGGCATATTTTTTTTCTTCTCCTGACCACAGTTCGCCTGTCTGACAATGTTACATGTTTCTTAGTTGAGATGGATAAGAGGAGGAGGCTATTGTATCAGCAGAGTACCTTTTGGAACAGGACATCGGATTGGCTTACCGACCAGTTCATGGACCTTTGGTCAGATGCCCAGTCTTGATGATCTGGGGTGCAGGTTTTTGAAATCCCATCACATGATCGAAAGCTTGGTGCTTTGGCCAGCAAGGGTTGGGTCCGTTGGTTTCTGGCAGATGTCTGTGGACTTTGGGCTGAGAGAGTGACATGTATTGAAAGCTAGACATTTACCAAGGCTGATCGTTTGGTTCTTCCTTGTCATTTTCCACCTCCTCCACCACCACCCACTGCCAATGAATCCATGTCGACTCGTGACAACCCCGGGCTGCTCTTGCGACTCAGGCGCTAGACGAATCTTCTTAAGGAGGAATAATAAGAGTTTAATCTTGTTTTGCATATTAGAAAGTTGAATTGTATGTCAGCCATTTGTAGGAAGTTTCTCAGAGAAAGGACTTGTTCTCGTTTCTTAAAATAATCTTATTCTGCCACATGATTCCCCAAGGACTTTCTAAAGACACCGCACCATGGTGGTCAATATGTAAAGGTCATTGTGGAAAGGCTATTAGCCAGTGGACTATGAACTCTTGCAATGGGGGCCCTGCCTTCTTTGGACTGTGTAGGGAGTGGGTAACACGAACGGTATTTGAGAGGAAGAGCCAAGGAAGGAATCAGCAATACAGGTTACGCTGGGAACAGAGCTGCTCTCCCCCAGAACAGAGGCCAGGGTACAGTTGTAAGATCAACCGGTACCTTCATAGAGGAGGGGACATGTGAAGAGAGAGAGAGAAGTCAGGTTTTGAAGAGGTTAGCATTTTTCTACTAAGTAAGTGCCAGACAGGGTTCAAAATCCAATATGAACTAAGATTTGCAAAATTGGTCAACATTATAGATCTTTCTTATAATATTATAAGGTGACTTTATGAAAAATAAGCCATTGAAAACCCTCTCAAGCAGTGGTTCTCCACCTTCCTAACGCTGCAACCCCTTAACACAGTTGCCCATGTTGTGGTGGCTCCCAGCCATAAAATTTAACGTCATTGCTACTTCATAACTGTAAAGTTGCTACTGCTATGAATCTTAATGCAAATATCTGATTTGCAAGATGTTTTTTCATCCATTATTACAAATAGACCATAATTAAAGCATTGGTGATGAATCACGAAACAGTATGTAATTCTATATTGTGAAATATTTATTTCTAATGACAAGCAATTAAAATATTGTCTTGAAGCATGGTGTAGCATGGGTAACAGTCTTCACCGTGCGTACTTCTACGTGAACATATCTGCATGTACTCAGACCGGCCTGGAGATGGATAGAGGAGGGGTGCCTCAGCTCCTAAGACCGTCAGAAAGATGGTTGAGATACTATGGCACGCCACAGGAGGTGTGGTTTGGTGGCAGTTATGTTAATGAGGCAGCATACCATTTTGAGCCTCTCTCTTTTAAACACAAAAAAGCTCAAACACGTGAGTAGCCATCACAGAGACCTTCTCCAAGCAAGATGGCAGTGCTTGAAGGGACGTGTGCCCTTTGGACGTTGGTCCCCGGACTAGAAATCTCCCAGATGCTCAGAGACATGGAGATCTTCAAGACTCTCTGGATCCAGAGATGCTGGTAATGAAAAGGAAACGAGCACCTCCCCCGTCCTCCACGAGGAGCCAGCAGAAAGAAACCTGCCTCTACAACATGAGCCCTTTCCCTCGATTTACACTGTGAGTGAATGCAGGTCTGCTTGTTAAAGGCCAAAGAAAGGAAAGGAGGTCCAGCCCTGAAGAAATTGTAGATTTCCCTTATGTCAAAGTGACCAGATTGTAAGCAGGACACCATTGACCAGGGGTGGGGGTGTGTGGTGGTTCTTGATTAAAAATGGTCGATGTGGAGCAACACAAATGTTCATAGAACGCAAATATAGTATTGTAATATATTTATTTAATCTTAAAACGCCATGCAATGCGGGGCAAATTGTTAAAAAGTGGGGAGTCTGGTGACCTTACCCTTTGTTCAAGTCTAAGAAATATCTTGGGGCTTTATAAAGCATTTAAAAATTGCATTTCATATAAGAGAGATCTTTTTTCCTTTGATTTGCTTCCTTTCTCCAGCTGTGCTTCTGAGTATTCATTTGTGAGTTTTGGCCTTTCTGTAAGGTGTGATATGTCAGTGTAATGCTGAGGCTGTGAGAGTTCGAGAGATATGGAAGGCAAGGTGGGGGCCTGGTAGGTTTCGAGTGTAACACTGGCTATCGCTATACTCTAGGATAGAGGATATAAATTTCCTAGCAGAGCCTGGGTCTGGGTTGAATTAACTAGACCAGCGGTCAGCAAACTCTCGAGACCAAAGAACCAATCTTGTCCCTTCTATCAATTTTGAAATCACTTGAGAGTCTTAAATATGATTTCCCAAAGAAATGACATCACCATGATCTGATATAATAAACTTCAAATGTTTTCAGTGTTACTTCAGAGCCGCACGTTCACGTGGAAAGAGCCGCATATGGCTTCTCAGCCTCAGCTTGCTGACCACTGAACTAGGCCATTACCCTTGATCCTGGTTTCATTTAATAGCATCAACAAGGCCTCCCTTTGTATCCACATTGATTTGATCATTCAGTGCCTGACATTGTTTTCACAACAGAAGGTTGGGCAGTTAGCTGGACTGAGAATCTACTCCTTACCACAGGACTGAAATGAATATTCACTCAGTATATTGTTGTCTACTAAACTGAATTCTCTCCAGCCCCACTTCATTAGGAATGGTTGTGGTTATATTTTGCCAGCCAGCAAGGCAATGGTCAATTTAGGTAAGGGTCATGTACAAGTACGTGTGCCAATGCCATTAAGTGGAAGAGCAGGATGTGAGTTGAGTGTCGCCTCATTGGTTATTTGTTAATGAAAGAGACACATTGACTGTTAGGAAATCTGGTGGCTATTGCCCGATCAAATGCGGATCATTCAAGCTTCAGCCAAACCAACCCCTTGTGATGCCATAGAAGCATACACCCCATCACCTATGTAATATTCATTTGCAAATAGTTTGGTTTGTATCTGGAGTGACAACCATCAGCCAAAGCAAAGTTGTTGAACTTTCTTTTGAAGTATCTGCCTATTCTCTTGCAAGCGTCTGTTTCTGGCCAGAAAATAATTGGAACAGGGTTCTGTTCTGAAGTGAAGAAGACTGAGAAGGCATTTCAACCCAAAGTGTAATCTTTGATTGGATTCTGAATGAAAAGAAACAACAACCGATACATTAATGGTACCATTTGTGACATGTCCACAGATATACATATGACACAGTGTGTTAGTCCGGGTAGACTAAAGAAACAACACACATATGGATATAAGGGAGAGGTTTATATACAAGAGGAATGGAACATTGAGAAAGCATCCCAACCCAGTCCAGTCCAAGGTTTTAAGTCCGATATTAGCCCATATGTCTAATACCAGTCTATAAAGTTTTCTTCCACTTACAAGACTCTTGCAATGACACCAGGATAATCACAGGGCAGTGGGTGCAGAGTCTTGCAGTAGAAGAATCCCAACGTTGGCAGGGGTCTCCACATGGCTCCTTGTTTCCAGGGCTCAGGGTCCATCTGTAGTATCCAGTGCGGCAGAAGGATCTCAGTGCTAGTCGGGGACTCTCTGAGGCTTCACTGGCCCCAGAAGTTTGGTTCCCTCAGGGTAAGCCCATGGCCTCTCCTCCAGCTCCTCCAGTCTCCAGGAATCAGGATCTATCAGCATGCTGTCATCTCGTCTTGTCAGTAGAGGGTCTTCAAGAGACTGAGTCTGTAGTCTCTTGCCTTCCAAGGGGGAACTACTGTGAGATTTCCCAGAATTCTCAGAGAAAGCCATGCCCAAAGAGTTCTCATAGGCTGTTTCCAGATTGGCAGGCTAGACTCCACCCCTATACTCCCAATAATGAAGTTGACACCAAATTCATGACCGCCACACACAGTAACCATGTTATATTTTGTGTGTGTGTGTGTGTGTGTGTGTGTGTGAGAGAGAGAGAGAGAGAGAGAGAGAGAGAGAGAGAGAGAGGAGAGAATAGAATTGAAGAAATTAGGAGCTCTTAGAAGCTACAAGCTTCATTATTTGGAAGAGAAGTTTTTATAATTTTCAGATGATTCTTTGCCAGCAAGTAGCATGTATATAGATAAAGGGCTTGTGTGGCAGATACCTAATCTGGTGTTAATTTGAGGACGAAGAGTGTAGGGGTGGAGTCTATCCTGTCAATCTGGAGATAGCCAATGAGACCTCTGTGTGGGCATGGCTTTCTCCTGAGCATTCTGGCAAATCGGGCCATATTTCTCCTTTGGAAGTGAGAGACTCACTACTCAGTCCCTTGGAGACTCTCTACTGACAAGACTCAAGACTGACTCCCTGTGTGACATCCCTGAGGAGAAGCCACATGGACCTACCCTGATAGAACCAGGCCTCTGAAGCTGGGTGCCACTTGGAGATCCCTGCCAGCACTGAGATGTTTACTATGCCACTGGATGCAAAGGTGTTCTACCCGTCTGGCTTGTGATCATCTTGCATCTGGTGTCATTGCATGTGTTTTGTGAGCCTGAAGAAGACTTTATAGACTTTTTAGATATATGGGTTAATATCTGACTTACAATCTTGGACTGGACTGGGTTGGGATTCTTTCTCAATTTTCCATTCCTCTTATATAAAACCTTCTCCCTTATATACATATGAATGTATATGAATTTGTTTATGAATTTGTTTCTCTAGTCTACCCTGCCTAACACAGCATGTATGATAAAATGTTTCCAAGTGGTAAATTTCTTTACTACTTGTTAAACTGTACCTTAATTTTTAAAATTTTAAATGAAGAGCTTGAAAGTAAAGAATGTATAAGGAAATACACCCTTGTTCTTCCATAGCTTGTTTTTAGCTCATTGCTTTGTCTATCCTAAATAGTTAGTAGATTACAAGTGTTCCAGGCTAAAACATGACCCTTCTAAAGTCAGGATCCTAGAAATGGCTTGCCTTTATTTCCCTGCTATATTTCCCTGATACATACTCTGGTCCTGTTCTACAGCATTAATATTTTCCTTTATACTTATTAAGGGTAATATAGGTAATGTTTAACCCCTTGTAATTCTGATCGTGATCACAATTGGCCTTTTCTCAAATTATAATAAGCTCAGTGGGTTGGTAAAGTTTGATCACTCACATATTTGTTGAGTGATTGAAAATAACTACCTCACAGAACATATTATCTTATGGAGGACGTTTTCATAGTCCAGAGCCCCCCCTCCTCCCAGCGCCTCGCCAGGTTTGGCTTGTCTGCCACGGTTTTTGTATCCCAGAGCCCATCCTTGCATCCCAACATCAGGCTCTGCCATAACCTGGTAGTTCCATGCTTCAGCTGTCATGTAGTTCTCAGACTTTCTGTCCTGGATCCTTTTAATCATCAGTCTAGTTCTTAGAACAATGAAGAGTTTAAATGTCGGTGGCTGAAGAGAACCTGAGCCTCTGCTCTTCCATCACAGAGGTGGGAAGATCAGAGGTGAATTTCACAAGAATCCTTACAGGACTCCTGGGTGCATGGAGCCCTAATTGCTCCCAAGTGCTGACCAGTCTCGCCCTGTTCCTTCCATCTTTGCTTCTCTCTTTCCTTCCCCTTACTGCTTTGCCTTGGGTAGACTTCCCAAATAAATTGCATGCATGCAGGTCTTTGTATTGAACTTTGCTTTGGGGGCTGAACCCTGAGTAAAAAAATGGCATTCCTTTAGTTATAGGTGAGCAGAGTGAGACTTTCCGTTAAATTGCTGCGATGATCACTTTATAAGGGGTCATGGAGTATCTAGAAAACAGTAAGCAAAGAGCCAGGCCAATCATTATTGCAATTTGTCTGTGTAAGCCTCAGGTTGTCTAAGCATCAGTGATTGGACAAAGCTACATTGATAGGGAATTAAGAAAAAGACATTGTTGAATCAATAGAATTCTATTCCTGGGAACATTTCTAGAATAAGGTATTCAGATTAGCACAATGGTCTCTGAACCTAAAGGTACTGAGCGAGAAAACATTAACATTGAGCTGTGAAATAGCTCAGTCTAATCCATATAGGTATTGAAATTTAGGAGCAAAGCACAGGGTCATTTGGATAGCAGAAGGTCTTGATGCAGAAGTCCTCTGCATTAGACTAGTGTCTGTAAAGTTGCATTAACCTAAGATGAGAAACTGAAAAACATGGAGAGTCTACCAAAGGGCTCAAGAATAAGGAGGCTATATACAAAATAAAGTCTTACCTGCACAGGCTGGTTACAAACTGTAATTGCTTGTTTTGTTATGTGGTTAGACATTACTGTCATCTAAGGCATGGGCAGGTGATGTGTTTGCTGTTTCAAGACCATGCAGATGTTAAAGACCTGATCAAATCCTACGCTTTACAGATACCCCAAGGAAATAATGAATACTGCTTCATGTAATAAGAATAATTAACAATAGCTATATTTTTCAGAATAATTTACAGTTAGTGTTGATATAATTAATGCTATTTGTGAAAATCATGTTAATTACAGCATATTAGAGTTTACAAAACATATTCTCATCCATTAGCTTATCTGAGTCCTATAATGCCTTGACTTAGGTAGGGTAGGTGGTGTTAACATTTTCTAGTTAAGAAAACTATGACCCAGGGAAGAATTTAACCAAATTTCAAGGTGAATGTTCTTCCTCATAAATTGTTCTATCCGTGAGTATATGGAAACACATTGATCAATCCCATGACTTTTATATTTTATAACTACAAATGGTTTTCGGTTGACTTCCATGACATTAGCATCCTCCCCCAACATACGCAAATTTTAATTGTGAAAGGTTTTTATTTTACTTTGCTAATGCTTCCATCTTTCTTCATTATTATTGACCCATGGGACACAGATAAGTTTATCTCATATAGAGAGTGTGCTGCCTGGTAAACATCTGTTTTGGGGGCACAATATCACTGGCCTGAGAGGGTTTTGTCAAGCTTGAGATCCAGATGCTATTGAATGACACCAGTCATTCATCCATTTTCCTCTTTTGACTATGACAAGGAAGCTGAGGAGAATCTCCCTATTTTTCCTATAGGCCAGATTGCAAATTCAGACCCTTCAGCTACATGTGCACATGCATATACACATGCATGCATACATGCAAGGGACTTTGAGGCTCCTTCTTATGCCATGCACTGAGCAGCTGCTGTTTCCTGTTGCTCCTCCAGCTGTTTTTATCCACAAGACTCCCTTACCGAGGGACACTCTCGGAAACCCCCCGAGGCAGTTCTCCTGTGTCGCACAGGGTCACTGCGAGTTAAGAATCGGCTTCATGGCAGTAAGTAATGAAGGCGTATTAGACATTTGCCAAGACTAGCCTGATATTTAACATCTTCCCAGAAATCAGGTTGATTAGGCTACAGTACCTTCACTTTATTTTAGTCCTGTTGGCACCTACTGAAAATACAGTGGCCTCTTGCTAGAATGTTCAAGAGACACCTCCATCCCACTCACAATAATGTCGATGCCTTAAGGTGATCATCTTACCTGACCAAAGCCACTTACTCTTCTTTCTCTCTTTGCCTGCAGCCCTGGGCAGGCTATTTGCTTATTTAGCTCCCAAGCCAATCCCCTACTTTTGGGAAGTGTCCATTGGCAAGTACCAGCCATCAGCTGTCCCCTGATAGAGTCTAGATTCAGCTGTGATGACATCGGAGGGTTCATAGATCCCTTCACCCCCAAGTTCCTCATTGGAGATCACTGATACATGGCCCCTCAGCAGCCCAAGGGCCAGAGCCTGGAACAGTCTACTGATTCTAGTCCAGTTTTCCAGGTGCATCAAGTTCTGAACTGCCTCTGATGTCCACACCATATAGATGGCCCTGTTTTGTCAAAGCGGAGCAATCCTATGAAAACTCTATAAAGCTAAAATGGCATACAGTAAAGAGGCAATTCTATTAATTTACATGAGGAAAATATTTGAATATTCTCAACTCCCCCCCCCCCAATTGACCTACAAAATAAGACATAAAACTTTAAATAAAACTAAACTATAATAAAAGCAGGACCGATAAAAACTCACAGCCTGTGAGGTGTTGATGGGGTCAGGTAGTAGGCATCAAAGACCCAAAGCAAAAAGTCTTATCAGTGTGAATGAGGGGAAGTGCAGAGTGGAGACCCAAAGCCCATCTGTAAACAATTGGACATCCCCATAGAAAAGGGTGACAAGGAAGATGTGAGTCAATCAGGATGCAGTATAGCACCGATGAAACATACAGCTTTCCTGTAGTTCATTAATACTTCCTCCTTCCCACTCTCATGATCTAATTCTACCTTACAAATCCAGCTAGATAAGAGCATGTACAGGGGTACAGATCAGAGCTGAAAACACAGGGGATCCAGGACAGATAAACCCCTCAGGACCAATAATGAGAATAGTGATACCAGGAGGGAAAGAGGAAGGTGGGGGAGAAAGGAGGAACCTACCACAACAATCTAAATACAACTTCCTCTCTGGGGGATGGACACTGGAAAAGTGGGTGAGGGGAGCCATCCATCAGTGTAAGACATGAACAAATAATGACAATGTATAAATTGGCAAGGGTTTGGGAGAGAGGTGGGGTCCGAATGAGGAGCTGATAATGAGGGCTCAAGTGGAAAGAAAATGTTTTGAGAATGAAGATGACAACAAATACACAAATGTGCTTGACACAATGAATGTATGTATGGATTATGATAAGAGTTGTGCAAGCCCCCAGTAAATTTATTTTTTGTCAAAGTAGAATTACCTGTGTTTAGTGCAGTTCTCAGAAAGGGGTTTGGTGATGCTACTCTTGCTGCCCAGAGGAATGTTACCATTTTAGTGATTTGCTGCCAAACAAATACTGAATGACAGTTTCTCTCTCTCTCTCTCTCAACATCCTCTTTGGAATTTTTTCATTAGCAATGACAGGTACTAAGGTAGGTCTTTTGTGAAAGCAAAATGGAGTAGAATGAAAGCAGGGCGATCCCTGTACATCCATGCCCAGTATGCGCTGCTCACCAAGCTTGCTCATGTGTTCGTGTCATCAAGCTCTGATTCTTCTTGCTCGACTGCCTGGCTCCTTCCCCTGCTCCGTTCCTGCTACAGATGAATGCTACCATTTTGTGCAATGGCTTTAGAATTCAAGGACCCTGGGCTTGTATCTGCTTAGCTCTGGTCCTTGAATGTAGAGATGGAGTCTTGAGGTTCCTTTCCCCTCCAAAGGCACTGGAAAAACCTCTAGATGCATGTATGGCCCCTGCAAAGGTTTTTTCGCAGCTGTGTGAGTGCTTTCTATGTGAGTAAAGGAAATGCTTCCCCAAGCTGCCTCATCCATATTGAACAAACGCTAGCAACCCACAGTATAACTTGTGAGAATGGAAACCACACTAGGGCCAGTGGAAACGGGAGAGTCTCCTCTTGACATTTATATGTTGTTTCTAGCAGGGCAATCCTGGAGGCAAGACCCTGGAGGAGAGGCGCTCCAGCCTGGATGCAGAGATCGACTCCCTGACAAGCATCTTAGCGGACCTCGAGTGCAGCTCCCCATACAAACCTCGGCCTCCTCAGGTACATTCTTTCAATTACCACCTCTGTGCGAAATCACGGAGCAGTTGAAAGCTAAACTATTGTGTAGGGGGCTGGGGGTGGTACAGTGGTTTAAATACAAAGTTGATGATTTGACATGTAGCCCGCCTAATTCGCCGTGACGGGTGGGTGAAGAAGAGACCTTTCCACATCTCTAACCACATTATGCTCTCCTCTGACAGAACATGCTTCTTTTTCTTCCTCTGATTCTTTTTGTTCTTCTCTGAGTCAGTGGTGATCGTTTCATTAATATGCACATATTTCAAGTGACAGACAGGAACCTCTTAATTTGTTCCTGTAGTGTTTTCTTTAAAAATGGAAAAGCTTTACCCAAATAAATCTTCCTTCATTTCCTTATCTTTTTCTACCTTTGCCTATCTAGATCATTTGCTATATGCTGTTGTAGCCTTGTCAGTAATGATTTCTTGTTGTTAAAAAAGCGAAGGCTATGTGTTTTGCAAGGAAAGTCTTTATGTTGTATATTGTTATTTTCAGATTTTGGCTCATGTAACAATATTAAAAGGAACATGTTCACATACATTTTCTTTAAATCCTTTTCTTTCTCTGATATTCCATCACATTGACATTTCTACATTAAAGAGTCTACTCCTTTTTTAAAAAGGGCTTTATTAGCTGAGCCCTGGTGGCGCAGTGGTTGTGTGCAGGACTGCGGCCCACAGGGTTGACGGTTCAATCCAGCAGCAGCTCTCCAGGAGCAAGGCTGGGCTTCCTACTCCCACCAAGGCAGTGATGCGGGGTGGGGGGGCGGGGAGGGGAGTGCTTTATTGTGAATTGGGTGAAGTTTTGTAGCGCAGACCAGTTTTCTATTCAACACATATGTATTTTGTTACACATTTTGATCGCCATTGTCACACTAATTTCTGCACTGTTTACTGCTACCTTTCCACCTTCTTTCCTAACCCTTCTGAAAGGCATCTGGAGCAAACATGCCCTATTGATCTTGCATGACTGAGTCTTCTCAGGTAAGCTCACCTCACAAGTGCTTATGTTCCTCCTGTAGATCTGGTTTTAAATATTCAGTCATTTGTAGGTCTCTAAGGAGCATAGTATAGAGAATTCTACCAGTCTTAATCTGACCAATAACTTGGTCTCTTTTGAATTTGATGCATCTTCCTTTTGCACATGATTTAGTAGTGATACTGATAGAGACAGTTGGGCACCATTTAGTTCTCGATTCAGAGCCTGATGTTTGCTCAGTCTGCTAAAAATGTTGGAGCCATTGTGTCCATGCATCTTCAGGTTTTTTAATTGTCCAAACTCTTCTTTTCTCTGTATAAGGAAAAACCAACAGGTGTGTCTTGGATGCCTAAATTTGCTATTTTAGTTGCTATTTATCAGAGTAGGGTGGGTAGAACATTTTTATCGTAGACCGTATTCTGCCAATTTACCTTGGTATCTTCTGAAGCTATGGTCCTGTACCCCAATTCTCAATGACTAATTCTCTCAAGGTGTTTGGTTATGTCTATGGAGTTTTCATATCTTTGCCCCCATATGGATACCATCTTCATGGGTACATTTGCAACAAAGATAAGGTACTCATACAAACCTCTATATACATTTGTGGGCATACTCCCCATCCCACACATGTTCAGCCTGCAGCTTTAGCTTTGATTAGGAAGGTGTGTATAGCAATATTTACCTTCATTGTCTTTTAAATCTGTATACTGCACCCTTGTCTTACCTCTTATTATTTCCACTCAGTCAAGTTAAAAATGTGTACTCTCTATTCAGTTTATCCTTTCCCCTCCAGCCTCTGGTAGTGATCAGAGAATATTCTTTTTTAATGTGAAAAACATTGTCTTTTTTTTTTTTTTGAAAAACATTTTACTGGCTTAAAAAAAAATAAATTACTTAATTGGGGGCTCTTATACCTATCCATTGTGTCAAGCACCTTTGTGCATATATTGTCATTGTCATTTTCCAAACCTTTTCTTTCTGCTTGAGCCCTTGGTATCAGCTTATTCCACCACCACCCCCTTCCTCACTATCCCTCCCTCATGAACCTTAATAATTTATAAATTGATATCGTTTCATGTCTTACACCAACCACTGTCACCCTCCACCCACTTTTCTGTTGTCCATCCTCCTGGCAAGGTGTTATATATCTATCATTGTGATCCAATTTCTCCCCCCAACCTTCCCCTTCCCTTCCAGATATCACTATTCTCATTATTGGTCCTGAGGGGTTTATCTGTTCTGGGTTCTCTGTGTTTTGAGCTGTTATCTGTACCAGTGTACATGCTCTGGTAGAGCCAAATTTATAAGGTAGAATTGGGGTCATGAGAGCGTCTGTTGGCAGGGAAAGCACTAAAGAGCTAGAGGGAAATTGTATGTTTTGTCGGTGCTACAGTGGCCCTGACTGACTCACCTTTCCTTGTGACCCTTCTGTAAGTGGATGTCCAATTGTCCACAGCTGAATGTTGGATCTCCCCTCTGTACCTCCCCTTTTCTTGACATTTTACAACAGTGATCTCATACAATCTCTGTTCATTTGTGTTTAACTAATTCACTCAACATAATGTCCTCTGTGTTTGTTCATAATATGAAGTGCTTTGTAGATTCATCATTACTCTGTAAGATTACATAGTATTCTATTTTGTGCATGTAGAATAGTTTGTTAAGTTTTCCATTGATGCGGGGTTAAATTATTTCCATTTTAAAGCTATTGTGAATAATGCTGCAGTGAACTTGAAACTGGATATATCTATTTGTGTAATGCCTCTTATTTTTCCAGGATATATAACAATTAAGGGATTGCTTGGTTATTTAGTATTTTTATTTTGAATATAACCCTTTTTGTTACTTTTTTTCCCAAAGATTATAAATAATTTATACTGGTACCCTCAATTTGTACAAGGGGGATTTGACAAGTTTAAGTAAGTTCCATAATATTTCTATACGACTTACCCACAAAATTTCGAAAGAACATTTTATATCAGTTTCACCTCAATGGCAACACACTTTAGTGACTCATCTAAATTTTATGATTATGATCATTTGTTATTGGTTTCCTCTGCCTTTCCTTGCCTTTTTCAGAGATTGGCTTTTTTTCCTTTTACATCTTAGTTTATTATCTGACTTTATAAGACATCCTCTGGCTGTTTGGGACCTTGAGAGTATGAGTGGCGGGAACTGTTTTAGGATATCCAAGTTCACAGAACAAGTCTAGGCTCAAGCCTTGGGTGAGCTCTCTTTTTGTTGATACTTGTGTGATGTTCGGCCGACTTAAGTGAGGGTGAATACAGCCCTCTGCGTCCCTCACCATTTCTCAAGAGGCTGCTCCCATTTTGACAACGGTGCCCTCATTTCAACACTGGTTTGGCTGTAGATGCTTCCTCCCTTCATGACAGCCCGATTCCTTTTTCTGCACGCGTGCAACACAAGCTCAGCGATTCCTTTGCCATCCTTGCACCATCCAGGCACTGTAAGACCTGTCAGTATTAGAAATATAGTTTGAATTTGTAAGTAGGTACTCATTTCCTGGTGTATAACAAACATCGTGATACTTATAGGGAATTAGCAGGAGAAGAGAAATGGAGAATGGAAAGGGAGAAAACCTCCTCCCAACTCATAATAAAGTGACAGATACTTTGGAATCACAGGGGAAGAAAATAATGCAGTTTTTGAAGGTGGCAGAATCTGAGCATGTTTATCCGGCGGATTTGAATTTTCTGCTTGATTGTTGCTAAATGTCTCCAGTCAGCAGTCTGGTATGGGATGGTGTGGCGTCGTGTGGTGTGTTGTGGTGTGGTGTGGTGTGGTATGGTATATATGGTAGTCTGCTGTATAACAGAACAAAGTGGTGCCTTGTTTTTGACCATCTTCTAGATGATTGGCATGTTTGAGCCCATTCGTGTGGCTATTGGTTTCAGTCCAATCATGGAATGTTGCCCTCATTTTTGCTAATCTTAGTTTACCAAACACTATGGTCTTTTCTAACAATTGGTATTTCCTGTTGATTTGTTCAAAGAATGTGAGCCAAAGTCTTACCAACCTCTCAAATGGTGTAAAGACCATGTTGAATTTATTTCTTCTAAGGCTCATTTGATCATTGTTCAGCAGTTCGTGAGGAGAAAAAAAAATATATATATATATAATATATATTCTCACTGAGAACACAGAATGCATTTTCTTCTTCATTTTTCATTGTCCAGAGTTTGCACATGATGTAATTGACTAAAAAACAACAACAACAAAACAACCACATACAATCTTGATTTGGACCTGTCACCTTAATAATCAAAGATAATCAAAGCAACCTCATTGTTTTTCAAAACTTGAAAGATTATTTTGTAGCAGATTTGCCCAATGCCAGGTGCTGTTTGGTTTCTTGACTGTTCCTTGTGTGCGTAGAATTGTCTTGCTAGAGATCAACAAGGACATCAGTCTGATCAGTGAGGCAGAAAGGTCCAGATTGTGTTGAGAAAACTGTAAGCAGATAGTTGACCGCAGCTGAGATCCTCAGACATGGAACGAGATGGCATCCTCTTGACAGCCAGTGGACAAGTTTCAATGCTAGATCACAATGCTGGCCAATCTTTTATAAGTGGAGGTGGATAGTTGAATGTTGTCTGGCAAGTGGCGGTGGTCATGGTTAAGTGCCACTGAATCACTTCTGACTCATAGTGACCATGTGTACAACACTTGACCACGCAAGATGGCCTTTCCCAAGGAAAGGGCTCTCCTGGAAACATGTCCAAAAGGGGAAAGTGGAAATCCATTCTGAAGAAGATAACACAAAGACAATCAACTCTGGAAAGGGGCTGTACAGTTCGTCAGGAGAAGAGCAAGTTTAGAAAGAGAATGCCAGCCGGTGGCGTAGTGGTTGTGCGTGGGACTGTGGCCCACTGGGACGGAGGTTCAATTCTAGCAGTGGGGCTGGGCCTCCTACTCCCACCACCGGAGAGCAGTGATGCCCCCCCCCCCCAAAACAAAGAAAGAGAATGCCATTGAACTCAGCTGTCTATGGCAAATGCTCCAGTTCCCTCTCCTCGCCCACTTTCTAAAGAGCGTTATTATTTAGTCCTATGTTTCCTCTCCTAAATTCTTAATACCTCATATGTTCTGAGGAGATTCTCCTCCTGAGGTTTTGCTTAATATAGACTTATTTCTTTAAGGATGGGTCTATACATGCCTCCCATAAACTGTGGAATTTAAATGGGCTTATTCAACAGCTGCAGTTTTGTGAGAGCAATTTTATCCACTCACATTAACTCATGATCTTTAATTTGGGGTAGTGCATTATTAGTAGTGAAGCACTTTCACATATGTGCTTACTGGTTCACTTACTCACTCTTACATATTACAGAATCCGCTTATTTTGCAGATAAGGAAGCAAAGACCTAACAGAAAAATGTCTTGTCGTAGACCTTGTAACTGCTGTGCATATACAGTTAAACCTTGATGGTAGGATTCTAATTTTTCTGTTGCAGAATGAGACGGACAATGCCAGTGTGTTTTGTTTTGCCTCCTTCTATATTTTGACCAACAACAAAGAATATCACATCAATCAGAGGAGTAACAGTATCCCTACAGTGTGCTTTTCTGATAAAATGACAAAATCACCCAGCAGATTAAAATGTTCACTATGATGACTCTTACGTAGAGGAAGTCTGGAACTTGGAATGCATCGTCTCTCTGCTTTCCTGTCCTATAAAAATGGAAGCGTGATATATTCCAACTTCATTCTCTTTTTCAACTTGTTCTAATTTAGGAAAGCTAGAGTTGATGGGGAGCTATAGTTTATACTTCTGAATTATCTTCACTTTACTAGAATTGAATTAAATGTGTTAGCATTTATTGGTTAGCATAATTATATACTGTGAGAATAATAATCAAGCACTTAAAATATTAAAAATATGTGCCAAGAAAAGATGATGTCTGTAGCAGACTATGTTGTGTTGTAATTAAAAGGTACTTGAAAAGTCCTAGAAATGTAGACTGTTAATGGTCAACTTTGATGTTTCCACCTTTGAGCCAAAGTAAATTTCAAAACCAGTTGAGTCACCTTTTTGGAGGCCATTAGGTATATTATTTCTCATGATTCTGCCCTGTGCTGTGTGATTTCCCGAATCCACCTCTGCAACGTCTCTGTGGTTCTTTTGACTCATGCCTCTAGGGAAAATGACCATACATGTCGAATCTTTGCTTAGTACGGGGCCCAAACAGCTCCCCTCCAACTACAACTCAGCACAAGGCTGGAGCTTTAGAAAACAGCTTTTGCTAAATTTTTCTTCTATTTTTTCTTTCGCCCTTAAAAGGACATCTCTCATTCCGTTTGATAACTGTGACTTACTTCCATTCATTCATTATTCATTCAATAAATATTGAGGGTTTTTTTTGTCATCACTGCCCTCTGGTGGCTGTGGGAACTACCCAGCCTTGCTCCTGAGAGCCGCCGCTGGATTTGAACTGCCAAGCTCGTGGGCCGCAGTCCCGCACTCAACCACTTACGCCTTCGGGGCTCAGCCCAAATATTGAGGTTTTACTGTGGATTGGGCATTAAGCATATCAAAATTAGCACCAACGATGCCTTGTTGTAGAAAAAAATCTTACTCTTACATAAGACAAATACATAAACAATACAAGTACATAAACATCGAAGAAAGGTTGTAGAGTGCTAATTTAAGTAAGCATGTGGTTTACCAGGTGTTGAAGCTGTTTAGAGATTTATTAAAACAACGAAAAGGAATATTAATATCGTACCTTATACCTTTTATTGAAATAGTAGAGAGGGTTACATAGAGCGAAGATGGCATTTGACTTCATCTGAGAGGCACTTAATCTGTTGCATGTATGATGGGGAAGACTTGGGATTCAGATGTGTTAATAACTGGAAGGAATGTTGAGAGTTAATGCTTTAATGAACAGATAAATTCAGTTGCAGTAAAGGAACAGTATAGGGAGATCACAAAATAGTCAAATATACACAATATCTAAGAAGCCCTGTGATGCTGAGGACTTCCACAAATAGGGGAAGAGATTTTAGGGGACAGCTGTGTTTCTGGCAATAGTAAGTTTAGGGCCTACTTTTTTTTTAAAGATTTTATTGGAGGCTCATATAACTCCATTTTTCTTCTTTCACTGATTATTCTTTTTTAAAAAATTTATTGGGGGTTCATGCAACTCTTATCACACAATCCATCCATTGTGTTCAGCACATTTGTACTTTTTTTTGCCATTATCATTCTCAAAATATTTTCTCTCTACTTGAGCCCTTGGTATTAGCTTCTTCTACCCCCCTCCTTCCTTAATGCTCCCTCCCTCGCAAACCTTTGATAATTTATAGATTATTGTGTTTTTTCACATCGCACATTGTCTGATGTCGCCCTTCACTCACTCCTTTCTATTGTCCATCCCCGGGGGGGGGGGGGGGCGGTTATATATAGTTCATTGTGATTGGTTTCCCCTTTCTCACCCACCTTCCTCTTCCCCTCATGGTATTTCTACTCTCTTAATTGGTCCTGAGGGGGGCTATCTGTCCTGGATTCACAGTGTTTTCAGTTCCTGTCTGTACCAGTGTATATCCTTTGGTCTAGCTGTTTTTGTAAGGTAAGAATTGGGATCATGATAGTGGTGGGGAGGAAGCCCTAAAGAACTAGAGGAAACTTGTATGTTTCATCTGTGCTATACTGCACCCTGACTGGCTCGTCTCCTCCCTATGGTCCTTCTATATGGGTGTGGTCAGTTGCCTAAAGATGGGCTTTGGGTCTCCACTCCACAATCTGCCTCATTCACAATGATGATACAATTTTTTTGTTCTTTGATGTCTGCGAATACTTGCTCATATAGACACCACATAATCACACAGGCAAACTGATGTGCTTCTTCCATGTGGGTTTTCTTGCAAACAAGATGACTGCTTGTTTATGGTTAAGATTTTCAGAACCCAGACGCTATATATTTTGGTAGCAGGGCACCATCAGTTTTTACCATCAGGGGCTACTTCTTTAGCAAATTTTAGGTAGGATATAAAAGCATATGGTTATGATATTCATGGAATTTTGACATTAATTTACCATAATGCTTGAGCTTAAATTTTCTAATCAATTTTAAATGTGTGCACTGGGAAGTAGCTATGGAAGAAATAGGCTTGAAAAGTTGGAAGCTGGCTCTCAGATGATCAGAATGCCATGACCTTTGGGGTCATGTAGCCTAGCTATTACATAGTGGAAGAATATTGGTCTTTAGAGAGAGACAAGTATTTCCGAACTAGAAATAGACAAAATGATTGTTATGATTTTTCCAGGAACCACAGCATAATGATTCCCTAGGATGCTAACAACAATTAAAGAACAGTTTCCCTTTAGTATCATAGTTTAAATCCAAAATATCTCCTTTTATGATGTGTTCCTGGCAATGTCTTTCTTAGAAACGTCACAGAGAATGGGACAAATGACATATCTCATAGTAAAGTGACCAGATTTTAAGTGGGACATCATTGACCAGAGGGAGGGGAGGTTCTTGATTAAAAATTTGGTCTGTATTTAGCAACAAAAATGTATATAGAATGCAAAAATGGTATTGTAATATATTTATTTAATTTAAAAACTCCACGGGGCATGGGACAAATTGTTCAAAAGCAGGACGTCTGGTCACCTTACTCATAGGTCCATAGAAAATCTACTAGTGTGTTAGACTTGAGCCCATGTACCTGCAGACCCCTCTCATTGGGCATCATTTGTTTGTGTAAGTGTGACTTAGACTCTTTGGAAGAGCAGCAAGAGTCTGCCAGAATAAACATATTGAATTTTTTGAGAAGATCGGAATCAACACTTGATTCCTAATTGATGAATTGATTGTTGACACATCCTTTGTTTCTTTTACTCTGGGCAGGGCCAACACTAGAATGGTGGTCTAATTCCTAAATGTCGCTCAGTGACAGTTAGATAGGGTTGGAACTGGTGCTGATACAATTTGGGATACTGCTGATACTGATTTTCAGCATAACTGGAGATGAAATGTAGATTTTTATAACTAAATTTGAACTGATCATATGGGGAAAAAATAGACTGGTAGACAAGTAAGTACCTTGAGAGCGATTTGGAGGAGAAGACTAGATTTGGTGTCATTTGATAGGCTAGCCTCCAGTCTTTGCAACAGGAAAATCACTGTGTTTTCTTTCCCCAAATGAGGTCTTCAGGGGTTTGGTGGTAAAGGGTAGACATTGGGCTGCAAGGTTAACAGTTCAAACTAACCATCTGCTCAAGAGGAGAAAGGCAAGGTTGTTTGCGTAAAGATTCGCAGTCTTGGAAATCTGGGGCAGGGTTCTTTGTGTCAGAAACAACTACACCAAGAGATTTGGTGTGATCTGTTTGCCTGTCTGTCTTTCGATCTATCTGTCTCTTGATCTGTCTTTCCCTAGTAACTCTTTTCCAGAAACCACTCCATTTCTTTCAACCGACTGCCTCACAAGTCTGTGCTTTCTTGACTTTGTTTGTTTACACTAGACATGACAACTCCCCTGGACTCCCCAGTTCCAGAGTTGGAGTCTTATTCTGGAGTGACATGAAGTGAGATGCTGCTGCCAAACGACCCTCTCACTCAGTCTTTCCAGGAACATTCCGAGGTTGCTTGCTGTGCACTTAGTCCTCTCAAACTTCATTTCCCCAGGGTGTTTTGCGCATGTCCTTTCTGAATGTTGGCTGAACTATACTTAATATATATTTAACCTCCTCCATGAAACCAGTTAAAAGCCATTATAACTCTCCCTTAACCTCTTTGGAGACTTCGTGTCTAAAGGCTGAACAAACAAACAAATGTCCTGAACAGGTCTTTTAATTGCACCCTCACTGTTCCCATGACAAGTCCCGTGCATGATCAATAATGTTTGAGGTGATCTGAAAAACTGTGACCTTCGGGTTTAGCTCTCATCTGGTCACTACGAGGTCAGTGGCTCAGACCTACCAGTCACACTGTGGGAAAAAGTTGTGGCAGTTTGCTTACATACATGTTTTCATCCTTGGAAACCCTGTTCTGCGGTTCTACTTTTTCCTGTAGGGTTTCTATGAGGAAGATTGGGCGTCAGAGGAGTAGGTTGTGTAGAGAAGGCTTTGCATTTGGAATTCAGGTAACCTGAGCGGAAGCAGTATGATCAGGATGGAGTCTTGTGGTGCTGTGGATCCTCGATTCTCGTGAGTCCTGTGTTCTAGCTTGCAAAAGCCTCAAACAGCTGTGAGGGAGATTAATTAGTAATTAAAATTTTAATATTTCATATTACCCAGTGAAACCCAAATGTGTAGGACTACTGGGAGGTTAAAAGATGCACTATACTGGTACTGTGTGAACAGGCTTAGATGATCCTTTGAGACTGGAGACTTGTGAGTTCTTTGTTTGCTTGTGGGGAATTGAGATAGGTATGGGGCTTCACTGTGTGCGAAAAGAAAAGAGGTATGGAAACTCATCTTCCTTATACCATTTTCTCATGGGGACAATTTAGGAGGGTCCCATAATTGGCTGCAAAAACAACTTTTTCTTTACAACTTTATCAGTTTAATAAGAATTTTCTTTGAGAGCAGTAGTAACATTTGAAACCCTGTGGGAACCCTGTCTATATGATAGAATCTAGCTGGTGTCCTGTCAAATAAATTGTAAAAAAAAAAAAATGCCATTTTATTACAAAAAGAGATCTAGTTTTCCATGTCTGTGTTTGGAGGATATTAATCATCTTTTTTTTTTTTTTTTTTGCATCACTGCTCTCCGGTGGTGGGAGTAGGAGGCCCAGCCCCACTGCTGGAATTGAACCTCCGTCCCAGTGGGCCGCAGTCCCACGCACAACCACTACGCCACTGGAGCTCAGCCCGGATATTAATTATCTTGAATTCATCTGTACCTGCCAGAAAACGTCACTAGTTCAACAATAATGAGGTGGGGGTGGCCGAGTGGTTAGCTGGTTGAGAGTTGCATAGCATAGATTTTATGATGGGCAGTTAATTTTTAGATTTTAATTGCCTCTTAATAACATTTATATCTCCTCCTCTTAAAAAAAAATGCTGTATTGTGTTTTTGTTGTATGTAACCATCATAACCAGAATTGGCTTTTAAGCTGTATTTTGAGAGCCCTGGAACTAGATATTGGGGCTGGAGAGCCACCTGGCATCCACATCAACTAAACTCATGCCCAGATATGTCCATGTTGCCTGACCCCAGTGAAGAATCTGCTTCCGTTGTGTGTTAGCTCTTCGCAATAATTTGGGAGGAGGATAAGCAGATGGCTGCAGCCAAGCATCATGAAGACATTGTGGGCTAAGCTGAAACCTGTGTGCTCTTTGATGGACCCCCGTCCCAGGCCCTCATGTCGACCTTTAGTTTTGGATTGTTTGATAGATCTTGATGGTGCTTGAATCCTATTACTGTATTATACTGGACTGAATCACTCAATCTGGGCATTGGTTAAAAGAGATACACACCAAGTTGCCTGTTATATTTCTCCATAGCAGAACATGTTAATGGAAACAACTAGCCTTGTAGAGACAAGAGACAGAAACAGACAGACACACACTACACACACACACACACACACACACACATTGCATTTGCAGAATTAAAGAGTATTCCTGTCAGGATCTGTTTCCCTATTTTTTCCTTATCATTTAAAGACTATAATGGTGGTAATCTTGTTTTGAAATTCTTTATACACACACATATATTCCCTCCCAATTTAAAGTTAATTAGTTAAAAAGTAACTTGATATTATTAGTTCAAGATGATAAGACATAACTTGGCACATGTTTTTGATTGTTGTGTTGTTACATTAAAAAAAAAAACACCTCTCAGACTAGATACATTCATTGTTTGTCTTTTTTGACACTCCTTTTCTCCATAAGGTTTATTGCCAAACTGAAATATAATGATGAAAATCATGATCACTCTAGACAGAAAGTTGAAGGTATAATATTTATACCTTCTATAAAATCAAACATCTATGTCACCATTTGCCTGGTGATTAAGTAGTTTGCCAACTGCTTCCCTAAACACACCCAACCCACACACACACCCCACCGAGCTACCCCAGAGTGCAACTTTTGAAGCCCAAAGAGTCACTTCTGCTTCCATAAAGCCTCGGAGACCCTGGGGGCACATTTGCTCCACCCTGCAGGCTCACTGTGAGTGAGAGGCGACTCCCCGGTGCTGTGTTCTCTGTTTTCTTGTAGATACTAGTTCACATTTTCAAGACACATTTCCATTTTTCATCATAGCTTCAACTCTGAACTCTAAATTACTTCCTTCTCACTTGCCCATCCAATTTGATCAATAATATTTTAAAGCCAATGAATGAATGAATGAATGAAATACCTCTATTCACATGCTTTCTTTGGAAATTATCTCAGGACACTTCTAATAACATACTGCAAGTAAATCACCCTTATTCGGTCTCATCCCAACCCCCCATTGCTGGCTAAGATCTGATCAACGAGTGAGAATTAAAAATAGATTCCTCATAAGCAAAGTTAGACATCAAAATGTTTGGCTATGCAGACTGCATCATGAGATAAAACGTGATCTAGAATTACTATTACAGAGCATACTCATTTAGCCATAGAACTGTTTATAGAAAGTGTTTTCTGCCTTGTTAAAGATCAATTCAACAAGAGTCAGTCCTATGGTTTTCTGGTTCAAAATGTCCAAATACCTATCCATTTCAGCTCATTAATGCCTAGAATGGCAAATTTTATGTGTTCCATTTTATATTTAAAATTTTTCATACCTCATGCATTCCAGGTTCTGATTATTAATGAATGTCTGCAGCTCCTTAGGCTCCATCATCAGCTGAGGTTCCTGAAGGCTTTACTCATGGAAGCCTTCCTCCCATCACAGCGGTGTGACAGGCTCTCCTTTGAGAAGGCAGCTCTTCCTGAGTCATAATGGTAGGGCCTTCTGACATGTGGGACTCATCTTCTGGCACCTTTTCTGACAATGTTTTTCTTCAGTTCATTAGGCCTACAATAGATGACATTTTTTTGATGCTGTGAGTAAGGTTTTCTGTGGCTAATTCCTCTGAAGTAGATGGCCTCTTCCTCTCTCATAATCGGTTCTTAATCTAGAAGCTCTATTGAAACCTGCTCACTGTGGGTGTCCCTGCTGGCATTTGAAACACCAGTGACAGAACTTCCAGCATCCCAGCAAGACACACAGTAGGTAGGATAAACTGACAGACAAGTCATGGTGGCCACCTCTAGCTGTTTTCTAAGAATTAATATCCTCTAGTAATTTTGCATAACTCAGACCAAACTCACTGCCTTCCAGCTGAATCCATCTCCCAGCAGTGCTCTAGGATGGGCATGAGACGCTCCTGTAGGTCTCCGAGGGCAGCTTAACTATTTATGGGAATAGAACGCTTCATCTTTCTCTTAGTTTGAACTACTGACCAATACTTAACCCACTACATAACTAGGGATCCTGAAGTATGTCCATATAAACAGTATGATAGCAAGATGACATTAGAAAGAAAGAGTTCCAGACACTTCACAGATGCTTTGCCTGTTGGATTTTTTTAACAGTTTTATTGGCGTAGCGTTCACTTATCAAAAAATTCAGTAGTTGAGTCTCATTCAGAAGAGTTGCCCAGTCCTCAGCCACAGTCAGTGTTAGAACATTTTCCTCGTGCTTTTACCCATCATTGTGAGCTCCCTACTTCCCCCCACTCTCCCTGCCATATCACCAAGAACCATGAATGTTTCTTCTGGTGGGAGAGTGGTTAAGTACTTGGCTAGTAATAGAAAACTGGTGATTTGATCCTGTGGGAGGACGATGTGGCGATCTGCTTTTGTGAAGATTCATCTTCGCAGCCGGATGTTGTAGTTCTCCTCTGTCTGGGAGTGTTGCTGTGAGTTGGAAATAAGTCAACAGCACACGACAGCGAATACGCTGTAAGCATGGTACTCTGTGAGTATGGAGTTTCTTGTGCTGGTGGAGATAATCTGGAATTATGGGTGTTGGTTGTGTAACTACTTGTTTATGCTGAGAAAGGCTGAACTGCATGTCTTCAGATGGTGATCGTTATGGTCTATGAATTATATCCCAATGTAATACAACAGCATGCCAACAGAGCAAAGTGAAGTGTTGAGCCACATGCCTGGAATACATACATAGAGTTAGGCACAGAGAAGAACCGCACAAAGAGCAGGGGATCCTACGGATGAAGCACGTGTAGGATACTGATTGGATGGAAGCAGTGGAAAGCCTGGATGGTCATGGGAGTTATTTGTACCCTAATCCTGAATGATCATTGAAAACAAGGAGGATAAGGCTCCAGGTTTGAGAGTAAAACTAAGACCCAACGAGGAGCTGAGGAAAGTAAGCAGCAATGTAACAATGGCTTTTTACAAATAAGTTTGAACATTCAGGATTGCCTAGCTACACAGGTGATAGGCTTCCCTTTCTTGGATGCATTTGAAAGGGTACTCTGGCATTTGCCCCATGACTTATTTAATCTCTCTCAACTCTAGCTTTCTGATTAATAACGCAGCTCAAATGTGGCATGAGGACAACGAGAACTAATAGATGTGTGTACAATGTGTCCCCAAAGCAAAAACCAAACCAAATTACTATAACTTATGTTGTTACCACCACTGTTGTCTTTACGTAGATTTGGCATTATTGCTTGCTGGGGAAACATTCAAGCAACAGTTGGGAGAATTGATTTTAATGATGCTTCAGGTCACAGCAATCTCAATCCTGGTTACTGGACTTGAAGATTTTTTCCCCCAGTATTAAAAACTTGGAAAGAATGGGAGAAAACTTGATTTTAGCCAAGGTCTTCCAAATGGACTATTTTACGTCACTTAATAAATGATTTATTTCTGTAGTACCCTCAGACTATTTGTCAAGAGAGCTGTTGTTTCTTTCATTAGCATGGTTACTAGCTAAACATCTAGTAACCTTGGAAGCTGACCTTTATGAGTGTCAACAAAAGCAGTGTTAATGGTTGTGGATGATACCTTGTGAGAGGGTAGCAGGCATCTTTACTTCCTGAGCCTTCCAAAGGCTGTGCCACCCTTTAGACAAACACAAATAGAATAATGATTTGGGGTGTCTGAAAAGGGTCAGCATTTTCCTGATTGGCCAAGATATCCAGTAAGCATCTCTACTCATCTCTGGACTGCTTTCACAGCTGTCAATTGCTCAGAAGGAATTAGAAGCCCTTTTGTACCAATTCTAGCTTTGAGTTGGGGTGTGGCTTGTACTTTATGAAAGAAAAATAATATTGACTTTCTTTACTTCAGACTGGGTAACATTTGATATAACCAATTATGTGGGGAAAAAAAAGGAATTGCCTATCAATTGAAGAACCTGTTGTTTAAAATAATTTAAACTGAAAGCTATTGTGCTCAGCATGATTTTGAAGTAATCTCATAAAATTTACAATTACTTTAGAGGAAGCATATTGACAGGGGTCAAAATCTTGAGTTCTAGGGGCCAGAATGCCGGCAGTTCACGTCCTAACTCCAGTCAATTTCTCATTGTGTGGTCAGGGATAGGTCACTTACATACCTGGGCCTGCATCGTCGTTCTCACCTTCTTCTGGAAACCTTGATTTTTGTCCAGGCCTTCCAAATGGACTATTTCCATCCCTAAATAATTATTTATTTCAGAATTATTGTGTTTACTGTATAGGACTGTAATGAGAACAAATTGAGTTGCCATGTGAAACGGTGTCTGGCTCTTAGTTTATATGCACGATCTGTATTAGTTGACCTTATCAGTGAGAAGAGCATGCTTATGCTTGTCTGAATTAATTGCTTTTACTTAGAAAGATGGAATTACATGTGCGGTTTCTAGCTCACCCAATTCTCTGAACCCAGTTATCTATCTCATGCAAGGTGGGATCCTTCATGCAGAACCCCAGAGGGCGTTCTCTCGCTTTCTTTGGGTCTTTGCCCAGCTCTTTTGCTATTTCAGTGATTTCCAACACTTGGACTGTAAGGCCTGAGCTAGAGCAATAGCCCATCTTTTTCTTCATGACAGATACATGACTCTCCAGTATCTGTTTCTGTGGATTAAAAGGTAATTCTTCTGATCAGAATCCAATGTACTTAAAAGCAAAAGCTATATTCATAGATTATGGACTTGTCACAATTGTAATAAGATAGACAGTGACCTATTAATATAATATATAATTGTTATAACCCGCACCTGCTGAGGGACTAAAATAAGTGAAGCTATTTTGCATCACTTTCCATTAGAAGAGTCTGGAGACTTGCGACAGCAGATTCTTGGGCTCTACACAGCATTTCTGATTCAGGAAGTCTGGAGTGGTGTTCAAGTATCTCTATTTCCCTGTTTCCAAGCTTCCAGTTAATGCTGACTGAGAGTGGCCACACCTTAAGAAATTTTCCAACTGGCTTGGCAATCATGTGATTCCCAAGAAACAATCCCTTTATTCTTTCTGTCACCTTTATAGCCAATCCCCTGAAGGTTGGTGTTGTGTCAGTAACAGGGCTTTAGTTTAAATCTATAGTAGACTTTAGAGATAATTTAATTGAAGATCTTAATCTTCTAGAAGTGGAACCGCTAACTCAGAAAAGTATCTTTCCCAGGTTACATAAAACATGGACAGATTGGAAAGGTGTTTTTTTTTTTTTCAAATTGGATATGATGTGTATTTGCACTTCTTGACTAAACACTTGTGCTAGCAAATGCAAAAACCCTACTTCTAGCATTGCCATGTTTGTACCACCTTTTTACTTCAGTGAATTCATTTTTCTTACTTATGATGTGAATATCAATTCTTAACCAATAAGTCCATGTGGGTGGGCCCAAGAGTTGATGTATGAATTGTTATAAAAGTTGTAAGAGCCCCACCCCCCAATGATCTTTTAATAAAATAGAAAGAATTGATGTACTGGGCTTTAAAATGTATATAAACCATGAAGCTTTAAATGCATACTATTTTCCTAAACTCATCTCATTTTTCAGGTGTAATAACATGTGGGATGGGCTGAACCCTGATGGCATAAGTGGTTGAGTGCAGGACTGTGGCCCACGGGCTTGGCAGTTCAAACCCAGCGGTGGCTCTCAGGACCAGCACTAGGTAGCTCCCACGACCACCAGAGGGCAGTGATGCCCCAAAACAAAACAAAACAAACAAACAAACAAACAAACAAAATATCATGTGAAAAAACATATTTTATGATAGGTACATCCTTACCTATTTGGTGAGAGTCAACATTGACTTCAAAATTGTTTTCAAGAAGAAATAGTATATTATAAACTTTTCACCTTGGGCAGCAAATCCTTTGTTTTCTTCATACGTCCCCTTCTCGCCTAATATATTGCTTTTTGAAGTAAATAATATCCTTGTCATTTAGCCATATGCATCTGAACATTTTCATATATGTTAATATGGTCACACATCTACCCACAGTAATGAATTTATTGCTAGCATCCTTTTTTGGTAAGCTCCATTACAAGCCACGCTTACAGAAAATGAAATCAGGTCATTGCCACTTCTCCTGAAATTCATCTTTTTCAGTATTTGGCCTTGGAATGAGCACTGAAGTGAAGCAAAGGAAAGTGATCCCTGACTCAGCACTACAACTAACTGGTTGTGTGACCATCAGTGAGTGGGTACTATTCTGTAAGCCTCCCCCGCCCCCCCCCCCTTTCTAACAGTGGAGTTAGTTTTTACTCAT